>JBAWJQ010004640.1:0-14582 GCA_037783105.1 Bactrocera zonata | reverse complement strand
TCAGAAAGCTCTCAACCTATCCTCTATTCCAACGAGGGGCGTGTCAATAGTGTTCACAAAGAAAAGTAGTTTTTTGAGAAAAATCACATTTTTGCTTCAAATTTTAAACGCTCTGGCAGTTAAAGAATTTGACGTAAGTAGGTCGAATAAATTGCACCGTTTAGGTAATTTAAAGAGCTTTCAGGAAAGCTCTCAACCTTATCCTCTAATCATCTACCAGGGGCGTGGCAATGGTATTCACAAAAAATGTAGTTTTCTGAGAAAAATCATATTTTTGCTTCAAATTTTAAACGCTCTACCGGCTAAGATATTTGACGTAAGTAGGTCGAATAAACTGCAGCGTTTAGGTAGTTTAAAGAGCTTTCCAGGAAAGCTCTCAACCTATCTTCTATTCCAACAAGGGGCGTGGCAATAGATGTTCACAAAAAAAGTAATTTTTTGAGAAAAATCACATTTTTCTTAAAATTTTTAAACAGCTCTGGCGGTTAATGTATTTGACGTAAGTAGGTCGAATAAATTGCACCGTTTAGGTAGTATAAAGAGCTTTCAGGAAAGCTCTCAACCTATCCTCTATCTCTACCAGGGGCGTGGCAATAGTATTCACACAAAAATGTAGTTTTCTGAGAAAAATCATATTTTTGCTTCAAATTTTAAACGCTCTACCGGCTAAGATATTTGACGTAAGTAGGTCGAGATAAACTGCAGCGTTTAGGTAGTTTAAAGAGCTTTCAGGAAGCTCTCAACCTATCCTCTATTCCAGCAGAGGCGTGGAATAGCGTTCACGAAGAAAAGTAGTTTTTTGAGAAAAATCACATTTTTACTTCAAATTTTAACAGGTCTGGCGGCCTAAAGAATTTGATGTAAGTAAGTCGAATAAATTGCACGGTTTAGGTAATTTAAAAAGCTTTCAGAAAAGCTCTCAGTCTATCCTCTATTCCAACGAAGGGCGTGGCAATAGCGTTCACAAAGAAAATTAGTTTTTTGAGAAAAATCACCTTTTTGCTTCAATTTTTAAACGCTCTACCGGCTAAAAATATTATGTAAGTAAGTCGAATAAATTGCACCGTTTAGGTGGTTTAAAGAGCTTTCAGAAAGGTTCTCAACCTATCCTCTATTCCCACGAGGGCATGGCAATAGTATTCACAAAAAATGTAGTTTTTTGAGAAAAATCTACATATTTGCTTCAATTTTTAAACGCCCTGCTAGCTAAGGTATTTGACGTATGTAGGTCGAATAAATTGCACCGTTTAGGTAGTTTAAAGAGCTTTCAGGAAAGTTCTCAACCTATCCACTATCTCTGCACCAGGGGCATAACAATAGTATTCACAAGAAAATGTAATTTTTTGAGAAAAATCACATTTTTGCTTAAAAGTTTAAACGCTCTGGCGGTTAAAGTATTCGACGTAAGTAGGTCGAATGAATTGCACCGTTTAGGTAATTTAAAGAGCTTTCAGAAAAAGCTCTCAGTCTATCCTCTGTTCCAACGAGGGGCGTGGCAATAAGCGTTCACAAAGAAAAGTAGTTTTTTGGAGAAAAATCACATTTTTGCTTCAATTTTTTAAACGCTCTACCGGCTAAGATATTTGACGTATGTGGGTCGAATAAATTGCACCGTTTAGGTAGTTTAAAGAGCTTTCAGGAAAGTTCTCAACCTATCCACTATCACCACCAGAGGGCATAATAATAGTATTCACAAGAAAATGTATTTTTTGGAGAAAAATCACATTTTTAGCTTCAAATTTTAAACGCTCTGGCGGTTAAAGTATTTGACGTAAGTAGGTCGAATAAATTGCAGCGTTAGGTTTTAAGCAGCTTTCAGAAAAGCTCTCAACCTATCCTCTATCTCTACCAAGAGGCGTGGCAATAGTATTCACAAAAAAATGTAGTTTTCTGAGAAAAATCATATTTTTGCTTCAATTTTTAAACGCTCTACCGGCTAAGATATTTGACGTAAGTAGGTCGAATAAACTGCAGCGTTTAGGTAATTTAAAGAGCTTTCAGGAAAGCTCTCAACCTATCCTCTATTCCAACGAGGGCCGTGTCAATAGTATTCACAAAGAAAAGTAGTTTTTTGAGAAAAAATCACATTTTTGCTTCAAATTTTAAACGCTCTGGCGGTTAAAGAATTTGACAGTAAGTAGGTCGAATAAATTGCACCGCTTAGGTAGCAAAGAGCTTTCAGGAAAGCTCTCAACCTAATTTAAGAGCTTTCAGAAAAGCTCTCAACCTATCCTCTATCTCTACCAGGGGCGTGGCAATAGTATTCACAAAAAAATGTAGTTTTCTGAGAAAAATCATATTTTTGCTTCAATTTTTAAACGCTCTACCGGCTAAGATATTTGCACGTAAGTAGGTCGAATAGATTGCACCGTTTAGGTAATTTAAAGAGCTTTCAGAAAAGCTCTCAACCTATCCTCTATCACTACCAGGGGCATAGCAATAGTGTTCACAAAAAAAGTAGTTTTTGAGAAAAATCACATTTTTGCTTAAAATTTTAAACGCTCTGGCGGTTAAAGTATTTGACGTAAGTAAGTCGAATAAACTGCATCGTTTAGGCAAGTTTAAAGAGCTTTCAGAAAAGCTCTCAACCTATCCTCTATCTCTACCAGGGGCGTGGCAATAGTATTCACAAAAAAATGTAGTTTTCTGAGAAAAATCATATTTTTGCTTCAATTTTTAAACGCTCTACCGGCTAAGATATTTGACGTAAGTAGGTCGAATAAACTGCAGCGTTTGGGTGGTTTAAAACTTTCAGGAAAGCTCTCAACCTATCCTCTATTCCAACGAGGGCGTGTCAGTAGGCCAATGAAAAGTGTTCTGAAAGATCACATTTTTGTAAACATTACTAAGCGGTTAAAGTATTTGACGTAAGTAGGTCGAATAAATTGCAGCGTTTAGGTAGTTTAAAGAGCTTTCAGGAAAGCTCTCAACCTATCCTCTATTCCAACGAGGGGCGTGTCAATAGTGTTCACAAAGAAAAGTAGTTTTTTGAGAAAAATCACATTTTTCTTCAAATTTTAAACGCTCTGGCGGTTAAAGAATTTGACGTAAGTAGGTCGAATAAATTGCACCGTTTAGGTAATTTAAAGAGCTTTCAGAAAAGCTCTCAACCTATCCTCTATTCCAACAAGGGGCGTGGCAATAGTGTTCACAAAAAATGTAGTTTTCTGAGAAAAATCATATTTTTGCTTCAAATTTTAAACGCTCTAGCGGTTAAGGTATTTGACGTAAGTAGGTCGAATAAACTGCAGCGTTTAGGTAGTTTAAAGAGCTTTCAGGAAAGCTCTCAACCTATCCTCTATTCCAACGAGGGGCGTGGCAATAGTGTTCACAAAGAAAATGTAGTTTTCTGAGAAAATCACATTTTTGCTTCAAATTTTAAACGCTCTGGCAGTTAAAGTATTTGACGTAAGTAGGTCGAATAAATTGCACCGTTTAGGTAGTTTAAGAGCTTTCAGGAAAGCTCTCAACCTATCCTCTATTCCAACAAGAGGCGTGGCAATAGTGTTCACAAGAAAAGTAGTTTTACGAAAACGTCACTCTGGCTGGTTAAAGATATTTGACGTAAGTAGGTCGAATAAATTGCAGCGTTTAGGTAGTTTAAAGAGCTTTCAGGAAAGCTCTCAACCTATCCTCTATTCCAACGAGGGCGTGTCAATAGTGTTCACAAAGAAAAGTAGGTTTTTGAGAAAAATCACATTTTTGCTTCAAATTTTAAACGCTCTGGCGGTTAAAGAATTTGACGTAAGTAGGTCGAATAAATTGCACCGTTTAGGTAATTTAAAGAGCTTTCAGAAAAGCTCTCAACCTATCCTCTATCACTACCAGGGGCGTGGCAATAGTATTCACAAAAATTGTAGTTTTCTGAGAAAATCATATTTTTGATTCAATTTTTAAACGCTCTACCGGCTAAGATATTTGACGTAAGTAGGTCGAATAGATTGCACCGTTTAGGTAATTTAAAGAGCTTTCAGAATACGCTCTTCAACCTATCCTCTATCACTACCAGGGGCGTGGCAATAGTGTTCACAAAAAAAGTAATTTTTTGAGAAAAATCACATTTTTCTTAAAATTTTAAACGCTCTGGCGGTTAAGGTTTTTGACGTAAGTAAGTCGAATAAATTGCATCGTTTAGGTAATTTAAAGAGCTTTCAGAGAAGCTCTCAACCTATCCTCTATCCCTACCAGGGGCGTGGCAATAGTATTCACACAAAAATGTAGTTTTCTGAGAAAAATCATATTTTTGCTTCAATGTTTAAACGCTCTACCGGCTAAGATATTTGACGTAAGTAGGTCGAATAAACTGCAGCGTTTAGGTAGTTTAAAGAGCTTTCAGGAAAGCTCTCAACCAATCCTCTATTCCAACGAGGGGCGTGTTAATAGTATTCACAAGAAAAGTAGTTTTTTGAGAAAAATCACATTTTTGCTTCAAATTTTAAATGCTCTGGCGGTTAAAAATATTTGACGTAAGTAGGTCGAATAAATTGCACGTTTAGGTAGTTTAAAGAGCTTTCAGGAAGCTCTCAACCTGTCCTTCTATTCCAACAAGGGGCGTGGCAATAGAGTTCACAAGAAAAGTAATTTTTGAGAAAAATCACATTTTTACTTCAAATTTTAACGGTCTGGCGGCTAAAGAATTTGATGTAAGTAAGTCGAATAAATTGCACGGTTTAGGTAATTTAAAAAGCTTTGAGAAAAGCTCTCAGTCTATCCTCTATTCCGACGAGGGGCGTGGCAATAGCGTTCACAAAGAAAAGTAGTTTTTTGAGAAAAATCACCTTTTTGCTTCAATTTTTAAACGCTCTACCGGCTAAAAATATTATGTAAGTAAGTCGAATAAATTGCACCGTTTAGGTGGTTTAAAGAGCTTTCAGAAAGGTTCTCAACATATCCTCTATTCCCACGAGGGGCATGGCAATAGTATTCACAAAAAATGTAGTTTTTTGAGAAAAATCACATATTTGCTTCAATTTTTAAACACTCTGCTAGCTAAGGTATTTGACGTAAGTAGGTCGAATAAATTGCAGCGTTTAGGTAGTTTAAAGGGCTTTCACGGAAGCTCTTAACCTATCCTCTATTCCAACAAGGGTCGTGGCAATGGTGTTCACAAAGAAAAGTAGTTTTTTGAGAAAAATCACATTTTTGCTTAAAATTTTAAACGCTCTGGCGGTTAAAGAATTTGACGTAATTAGGTCGAATAAATTGCACCGGTTAGGTAATTTAAAGAGCTTTCAGGAAAGCTCTCAACCTATCCTCTATTCACTACTAGGGGCGTGGCAATAGTGTTCACAAAAAATGTAGTTTTCTTGAGAAAAATCATATTTTTACTTCAAATTTTAAACGCTCTACCGGCTAAGATATTTGACGTAAGTAGGTCGAATAGATTGCACCGTTTAGGTAATTTAAAGAGCTTTCAGAAAAGCTCTCAACCTATCCTCTATTCCAACGAGGAGCGTGGCAATAGTGTTCACAAAGAAAAGTAGTTTTTTGAGAAAAATCACATTTTTGCTTCAAATTTTAAACGCTCTGGCGGTTAAAGTATTTGACGTAAGTAGGTCGAATAAATTGCATCGTTTAGGTAATTTAAAGAGCTTTCAGAAAAGCTCTCAACCTATCCTCTATCTCTACCAGGGGCGTGGCAATAGTATTCACACAAAAACGTAGTTTTCTGAGAAAATCATATTTTTGCTTCAATTTTTAAACGCTCTACCGGCTAAGATATTTGACGTAAGTAGGTCGAATAAACTGCAGCGTTTAGGTAGTTTAAAGAGCTTTCAGGAAAGCTCTCAACCTATCCTCTATTCCAACGAGGGGCGTGTCAATAGTGTTCACAAAGAAAAGTAGTTTTTTGAGAAAAATCACATTTTTGCTTCAAATTTTAAACGCTCTGGCGGTTAAAGAATTTGACGTAAGTAGGTCGAATAAATTGCACCGTTTAGGTAGTTTAAAGAGCTTTCAGGAAAGCTTTCAACCTATCCTCTATTCACTACGAGGGGCGTGGCAATAGTGTTCACAAAAAAGTAATTTTTTGAGAAAAATCACATTTTTTCTTAAAATTTTAAACGCTCTGGCGGTTAAGGTATTTGACGTAAGTAGGTCGAATAAATTGCACCGTTTAGGTAGTATAAAGAGCTTTCAGAAAAGCTCTCAACCTATCCTCTATCTCTAACCAGGGGCGTGGCAATAGTATTCACACAAAAATGTAGTTTTCTGAGAAAAATCATATTTTTGCTTCAATTTTTAAACGCTCTACCGGCTAAGTTATTTGACGAAAGTAGGTCGAATAAACTGCAGCGTTTAGGTAGTTTAAAGTAGCTTTCAGGAAAGCTTTCAACCTATCCTCTATTCCAACGAGGGGCGTGGCAATAGTGTTCACAAAGAAGTAATTTTTGAGAAAAATCACATTTTTCTTAAATTTTAAGCGCTCTGGCTGTTAAAGTATTTGACGTAAGTAGGTCGAATAAATTGCATCGTTTAGGTAGTTTAAAGAGCTTTCAGGGAAGCTCTCAACCTATCCTCTATCTCCAGCGAGGGGCGTGGCAATAGCGTTCACACGAAAATGTAGTTTTCTGAGAAAAATCACATTTTTACTTCAAATTTTAAACGGTCTGGCGGCTAAAGATATTTGACGTAAGTAGGTCGAATAAATTGCACGCGTTTAGGTAATTTAAAGAGCTTTCAGGAAAGCTCTCAACCTATCCTCTATTCCAACAAGGGGCGTGGCAATAGAGTTCACAAGAAAAGTAATTTTTTGAGAAAAATCACATTGTTGCTTAAAATTTTTAAACGCTCTACGCGGTTAAAAGTATTTGACGTAAGTAAGTCGAATAAATTGCACCGTTTAGGTAGTATAAAGAGCTTTCAGAAAGGCTCTCAACATATCCTCTATCTCTACCAGGGGCGTGGCAATAGTATTCACACAAAAATGTAGTTTTCTGAGAAAAATCATATTTTTGCTTCAAATTTTAAACACTCTACCTGCTAAGATATTTGACGAAAGTAGGTCGAATAAACTGCAGCGTTTAGGTAGTTTAAAGGGCTTTCACGGAAAGCTCTTAACCTATCCTCTATTCCAACAAGGGTCGTGGCAATGGTGTTCACAAAGAAAAGTAGTTTTTTGAGAAAATCACATTTTTGCTTAAAATTTTAAACGCTCTGGCGGCTAAAGAATTTGACGTAAGTAGGTCGAATAAATTGCACCGGTTTAGGTAATTTAAAGAGCTTTCAGAAAAGCTCTCAACCTATCCTCTATTCCAACGAGGGGCGTGGCAAAAGCGTTCACAAAGAAAAGTAGTTTTTATGAGAAAAATCACCTTTTTGCTTCAAATTTTAAACGCTCTGGCGGTTAAAAGTATTTGACGTAAGTAAGTCGAATAAATTGCACCGTTTAGGTAGTTTAAAGGGCTTTCAGGAAAGGCTCTCAACCTATCCTCTATTCCAACGAGGGGCATGGCAATAGTTATTCACAAGAAAATGTAGTTTTTTGAGAAAAATCACATATTTTGCTTCAAATTTTAAACGCCCTGCTGGCTAAAGAATTTGACGTATGTAGGTCGAATAAATTGCTTACCAGCTTTAGGTAGCCTATTTAAAGAGCTTTCAGGAAAGCTCTCAACCTATCCACTATCTCCACCAGGGAGTAATAATAGTATTCACAGAAAATGTAATTTTCTGAGAAAAATCATATTTTTGCTTCAAAGTTTAAACGCTCTACCGGTTAAAGTATTCGACGCAAGTAAGTCAAATGTATTGCACCGTTTAGGTAGTTTAAAGGGATTTCAGGAAAGCTCTCAGTCTATCCTCTGTCTCCAACCAGGGGCGTGGCAATGGTATTCACACAAGAAAAGTAGTTTTCTGAGAAAAGTCATATTTTTGCTTCAATTTTTAAACGCTCTACCGGCTAAGATATTTGACGTAAGTAGGTCGACTAAACTGCAGCGTTTAGGTAGTTTAAAGAGCTTTCAGGAAAGTTCTCAACCTATCCTCTATCACCACCGAGGGGCGTAGTAATAGTATTCACAAGAAAATGTATTTTTTGGAAAAATCGCATTTTTACTTCAAATTTTAAACGCTCTGGCGGTTAAAGTATTTGACGTAAGTAGGTCGAATAAATTGCAGCGTTTAGTAGCTTAAAGCGCTTTCAGAAGAGCTCTCAACCTATCCTCTATCTCCAACGAGGGGCGTGGCAATAGTGTTCACAAAAAAATGTAGTTTTCTGAGAAAAATCATATTTTTGCTTCAATTTTTAAACGCTCTGGCGGCTAAAGATATTTGACGTAAGTAGGTCGAATAAACTGCAGCGTTTAGGTAATTTAAAGAGCTTTCAGGAAAGCTCTCAACCTATCCTCTATTCCAACGAGGGGCGTGTCAATAGTATTCACAAAAAAAGTAGTTTTTTGAGAAAAATCACATTTTTGCTTCAAATTTTAAACGCTCTGGCGGTTAAAGAATTTGACGTAAGTAGGTCGAATAAATTGCACGCTTAGGTAGCTTAAGAGCTTAGGAAAGCTCTCAACCTAAAAGAGCTTTCAGAAAAGCTCTCAACCTATCCTCTATCTCTACCAGGGGCGTGGCAATAGTATTCACAAAAAAATGTAGTTTTCTGAGAAAAGTCATATTTTTGCTTCAATTTTTAAACGCTCTACCGGCTAAGATATTTGACGTAAGTAGGTCGAATAGACTTGCACCGTTTAGGTAGTTTAAAGAGCTTTCAGAAAAGCTCTCAACCTATCCTCTATTCACTACCAGGGGCGTGGCAATAGTGTTCACAAAAAAATGTAGTTTTCTGAGAAAAATCAAATTTTTGCTTCAATTTTTAAACGCTCTGCCGGCTAAGGTATTTGACGTAAGTAGGTCGAATAAACTGCACCGTTTAGGTAGTTTAAAGAGCTTTCAGGAAAGCTCTCAACCTATCCTCTATTCCTACCAGGGGTCGTGGCAATAGTATTCACAAAGAAAATGTAGTTTTCTGAGAAAAATCATATTTTTGCTTCAATTTTTAAACGCTCTACCGGCTAAAGATATTTGACGTAAGTAGGTCGAATAAACTGCAGCGTTTAGGTAGTTTAAAAGAGCTTTCAGGAAAGCTCTCAACCTATCCTCTATTCCAACAAGGGGCGTGGCAATAGTGTTCACAAGAAATGTAGTTTTCTGAGAAAATCGCATTTTAATTCAATCTTTGGCAGGTTAAAGATATTTGACGTAAGTAGGTCGAATAGATTGCACCGTTTAGGTAGTTTAAAGAGCTTTCAGGAAAGCTCTCAACCTATCCTCTATTTCACTACGAGGAGCGTGGCAGTAGTGTTCACAAAAAAAGTAGTTTTTTGAGAAAAATCACATTTTTGCTTCAAATTTTAAACGCTCTGGCGGTTAAGGTATTTGACGTAAGTAGGTCGAATAAATTGCACCGTTTAGGTAATTTAAAGAGCTTTCAGAAAAGCTCTCAACCTATCCTCTATCACTACCAGGGGCGTGGCAATAGTATTCACACAAAAACGTAGTTTTCTGAGAAAAATCATATTTTTGCTTCAATTTTTAAACGCTCTACCGGCTAAGATATTTGACGTAAGTAGGTCGAATAAACTGCAGCGTTTAGGTAGTTTAAAGAGCTTTCAGGAAAGCTCTCAACCTATCCTCTATTCCAACGAGGGGCGTGTCAATAGTGTTCACAAAGAAAAGTAGTTTTCTGAGAAAAATCACATTTTTGCTTCAAATTTTAAACGCTCTGGCGGTTAAGATATTTGATGTAAGTAGGTCGAATAAATTGCACCGTTTAGGTAATTTAAAGAGCTTTCAGAAAAGCTCTCCAACCTATCCTCTATCCCTACCAGGGGCGTGTCAATAGTATTCACAAAGAATTAGTAGTTTTTCTGAGAAAAATCACATTTTTGCTTCAAATTTTTAAACGCTCTACCGGCTAAAGACATTTGACGTAAGTAGGTCGAATAAATTGCACCGTTTAGGTAGTTTAAAGAGCTTTCAGGAAAGCTCTCAACCTATCCTCTATCACTACGAGGGGCGTGGCAATAGTGTTCACAAAAAAGTAATTTTTTGAGAAAAATCACATTTTTTCTTAAAATTTTAAACGCTCTGGCGGTTAAAGTATTTGACGTAAGTAGGTCGAATAAATTGCACCGTTTAGGTAGTATAAAGAGCTTTCAGAAAAGCTCTCAACCTATCCTCTATCTCTACCAGGGGCGTGGCAATAGTATTCACACAAAAATGTAGTTTTCTGAGAAAAATCATATTTTTGCTTCAATTTTTAAACGCTCTACCGGCTAAGTTATTTGACGAAAGTAGGTGGAATAAACTGCAGCGTTTAGGTAGTTTAAATAGCTTTCAGGAAAGCTCTCAACCTATCCTCTATTCCAACGAGGGGCGTGGCAATAGTGTTCACAAGAAGTAGTTTTTGAAAAATCACATTTGCTTCAATCAAATGCTCTGGCTTAAAGATATTTGACGTAAGTAGGTCGAATAAACTGCACGCGTTTAGGTAGTTTAAAGAGCTTTCAGGAAAGCTCTCAACCCATCCTCTATTCCAGCGAGGGGCGTGGCAATAGCGTTCACGAAGAAAAGTAGTTTTTTGAGAAAAATCACATTTTTACTTCAAATTTTAACGGTCTGGCGGCTAAAGAATTTGATGTAAGTAAGTCGAATAAATTGCACGGTTTAGGTAATTTAAAAGCTTTCAGAAAAGCTCTCAGTCTATCCTCTATTCCAACGAGGGGCGTGGCAATAGCGTTCACAAAGAAAAGTAGTTTTTTGAGAAAAATCACCTTGTTGCTTCAATTTTTAAACGCTCTACCGGCTAAAAATATTATGTAAGTAAGTCGAATAAATTGCACCGTTTAGGTGGTTTAAAGAGCTTTCAGAAAGGTTCTCAACATATCCTCTATTCCCACGAGGGGCATGGCAATAGTATTCACAAAAAATGTAGTTTTTTGAGAAAAATCACATATTTGCTTCAATTTTTAAACACTCTGCTAGCTAAGGTATTTGACGTAAGTAGGTCGAATAAATTGCAGCGTTTAGGTAGTTTAAAGGGCTTTCACGGAAGCTCTTAACCTATCCTCTATTCCAACAAGGGGCGTGGCAATAGTGTTCACAAGAAAAGTAGTTTTTTGAGAAAAATCACATTTTTGCTTAAAATTTTAAACGCTCTGGCGGTTAAAGAATTTGACGTAGGTAGGTCGAATAAATTGCACCGTTTAGGTAATTTAAAGAGCTTTCAGGAAAGCTCTCAACCTATCCTCTATTCCAACGAGGGTCGTGGCAATAGCGTTCACAAAGAAAAGTAGTTTTTTGAGAAAAATCACATTTTTGCTTCAAATTTTAAACGCTCTGGCGGTTAAAGAATTTGACGTAAGTAGGTCGAATAAATTGCACCGTTTAGGTAATTTAAAGAGCTTTCAGGAAAGCTCTCAACCTATCCTCTATCTCCACCGAGGGGCGTGGCAATAGCGTTCACACAGAAAATGTAGTTTTCTGAGAAAAATCATATTTTTGCTTCAAATTTTAAACGCTCTAGCGGTTAAAGATATTTGACGTAAGTAGGTCGAATAAACTGCAGCGTTTAGGTAGTTTAAAGAGCTTTCAGGAAAGCTCTCAACCTATCCTCTATTCCAACAAGGGGCGTGGCAATAGAGTTCACAAAGAAAAGTAGTTTTTTGAGAAAAATCACATTTTTGCTTCAAATTTTAAACGCTCTGGCGGTTAAAGTATTTGACGTAAGTAGGTCGAATAAATTGCACCGTTTAGGTAGTATAAAGAGCTTTCAGAAAAGCTTTCAACCTATCCTCTATCACTACCAGGGGCGTGGCAATAGTGTTCACAAAAAAATGTAATTTTCTGAGAAAAATCACATTTTTCTTCAAATTTTAAACGCTCTGCCGGTTAAGGTATTTGACGTAAGTAAGTCGAATAAATTGCAGCGTTTAGGTAGTTTAAAGAGCTTTCAGGAAAGCTCTCAACCTATCCTCTATTCCAACAAGGGGCGTGGCAATAGAGTTCACAAGAAAAGTAATTTTTTGAGAAAAATCACATTTTTCTTAAAATTTTAAACGCTCTGGCGGTTAAAGTATTTGACGTAAGTAGGTCGAATAAATTGCACCGTTTAGGTAGTTTAAAGAGCTTTCAGAAAAGCTTTCAACCTATCCTCTATTCCTACCAGGGGCGTGGCAATAGTGTTCACAAAAAAAGTAATTTTTTGAGAAAAATCACATTTTTCTTAAAATTTTAAACGCTCTGGCGGTTAAGGTATTTGACGTAAGTAGGTCGAATAAATTGCATCGTTTAGGTAATTTAAAGAGCTTTCAGAAAAGCTCTCAACCTATCCTCTATCTCTACCAGGGGCGTGGCAATAGTATTCACACAAAAATGTAGTTTTCTGAGAAAAATCATATTTTTGCTTCAAATTTTAAACGCTCTACCGGCTAAAGATATTTGACGTAAGTAGGTCGAATAAACTGCAGCGTTTAGGTAGTTTAAAGAGCTTTCAGGAAAGCTCTCAACCTATCCTCTATTCCAACAAGGGGCGTGGCAATAGAGTTCACAAGAAAAAGTAATTTTTGAGAAAAATCACATTTTTCTTAAAATTTTAAACGCTCTGGCGGTTAAAGTATTTGACGTAAGTAGGTCGAATAAATTGCACCGTTTAGGTAGTATAAAGAGCTTTCAGAAAAGCTCTCAACCTATCCTCTATCTCTACCAGGGGCGTAGCAATAGTATTCACACAAAAATGTAGTTTTCTGAGAAAAATCATATTTTTGCTTCAAATTTTAAACGCTCTACCTGCTAAGATATTTGACGAAAGTAGGTCGAATAAACTGCAGCGTTTAGGTAGTTTAAAGAGCTTTCAGGAAAGCTCTCAACCTATCCTCTATTCCAACAAGGGGCGTGGCAATAGCGTTCACGAAGAAAAGTAGTTTTTTGAGAAAATCACATTTTTGCTTCAAATTTTAAACGGACTGGCGGCTAAAGAATTTGACGTAAGTAGGTCGAATAAATTGCACGCGTTTAGGTAATTTAAAGAGCTTTCAGAAAAGCTCTCAGCCTATCCTCTATTCCAACGAGGGGCGTGGCAATAGCGTTCACAAAGAAAATTAGTTTTTTGAGAAAAATCACCTTTTTGCTTCAATTTTTAAACGCTCTACCGGCTAAAGATATTTGACGTAAGTAGGTCGAATAAATTGCACCGTTTAGGTAGTTTAAAGAGCTTTCAGAAAAGTTCTCAACCTATCCTCTATTCCCACGAGGGGCGTGGCAATATTATTCACAAAAAATGTAGTTTTTTGAGAAAAATCACATATTTGCTTCAATTTTTAAACGCCCTGCCGGCTAAGGTATTTGACGTAAGTGGGTCGAATAAATTGCACCGTTTAGGTAGTTTAAAGAGCTTTCAGGAAAGTTCTCAACCTATCCTCTATCTCCACCAGGGGAGTAATAATAGTATTCACAAGAAAATGTAATTTTTTGAGAAAAATCACATTTTTGCTTCAAAGTTTCAAACGCTCTGGCGGTTAAAGATATTCGACGTAAGTAAGTCGAATATATTGCACCGTTTAGGTAATTTAAAGAGATTTCAGAAAAGCTCTCAGTCTATCCTCTGTTCCAACGAGGGGCGTGGCAATAGCGTTCACAAAGAAAAGTAGTTTTTTGAGAAAAATCACATTTTTGCTTCAATTTTTAAACGCTCTACCGGCTAAGATATTTGACGTAAGTAGGTCGACTAAATTGCACCGTTTAGGTAGTTTAAAGAGCTTTCAGGAAAGTTCTCAACCTATCCACTATCACCACCAGGGGCGTGGTAATAGTATTCACAAGAAAATGTAATTTTTGGAGAAAAATCACATTTTTTCTTCAAATTTTAAACGCTCTGGCGGTTAAAGTATTTGACGTAAGTAGGTCGAATAAATTGCATCGTTTAGGTAGTTTAAAGCGCTTTCAGAGAAGCTCTCAACCTATCCTCTATCTCTACCAAGGGCGTGGCAATAGTATTCACAAAAAAATGTAGTTTTCTGAGAAAAATCATATTTTTGCTTCAATTTTTAAACGCTCTACCGGCTAAGATATTTGACGTAAGTAGGTCGAATAAACTGCAGCGTTTAGGTAATTTAAAGAGCTTTCAGGAAAGCTCTCAACCTATCCTCTATTCCAACGAGGGGCGTGTCAGTAGTGTTCACAAAGAAAAGTAGTTTTTTGAGAAAAATCACATTTTTGCTTCAAATTTTAAACGCTCTGGCGGTTAAAGAATTTGACGTAAGTAGGTCGAATAAATTGCACCGCTTAGGTAGCTTAAAGAGCTTTCAGGAAAGCTCTCAACCTAATTAAAGAGCTTTCAGAAAAGCTCTCAACCTATCCTCTATCTTTACCAGGGGCGTGGCAATAGTATTCACAAAAAATGTAGTTTTCTGAGAAAAATCATATTTTTGCTTCAATTTTCAAACGCTCTACCGGCTAAGATATTTCACGTAAGTAGGTCGAATAGATTGCACCGTTTAGGTAATTTAAAGAGCTTTCAGAAAAGCTCTCAACCTATCCTCTATCACTACCAGGGGCGTGGCAATAGTGTTCACAAAAAAAGT
>JBAWJQ010004639.1:0-241155 GCA_037783105.1 Bactrocera zonata | reverse complement strand
AATTCTAAAGGTAGAATTTTTTTAATCTGATCAGCATGACGAGCTCAGCTATTTTAGATACATATGCCCGCCTGTCTATCGCTCAGAGGGTAGTTTTTGAGATATCAGTCTAAAATTTGGCCCATGTCTTTTTCTCCTTAAGAAGCTGCTCATTTGTCGGAATCAACGCTATAAGCATTTAGCTGTCAAACAAACTGACACTCCGAATCAAGGTGTGTGACGAAATAATTTTTATTTGGCAAAAAATTTTAACGAAATTTGGTATAGGTTGTTGTTCAAGCCAGGACTACAACCAACGATTTATTTTTTTATTATTATTTTATTTTTTTTTTTTTTTTGAACGTACGACTATAGCATATAGCTGTCAAACAAACTAAACGATCAAAATCGAGTTTAAGTTGTTTTATAGCCTTTTATGTTAAAAGGAGTGCAAACGTGAAGGGTATTGTAGCCTTGCCACAGTCAAATTTAACGTATTTTCTGGTTTTCTCTTCGCTTCGTCAATTGGCGAATATTTCACAATTTCCTTCCACTTGCGTAGTGTTTTCATGATGTATTTGGGAAAACTATCGGCATTTGACTCTGGCACTAATCAAAGGAAATACAAATACATGCACATACTTACAGCCATTTAGCAGGAAACCCATATAAACTTAAGTCATTAGCAGGCGGGGCAATATGTCAGAACGATTTTAGCTTTAATCGACAAAACGTGTGCAAATGATGGACAGACGAAAAACAAATTTAATTGAATGAAAAAGAAAAAAAGAATTAAATGCACGTGCAATTAAAACTTTAAAATATATACTTACATACATATGTGTATATGCACATATACATACAGTCATAGACAATAATATACATATATACACATACATAGTATCTATGCATATGAACACGTGTATGTGTCCATTTTAAATGGAACGCATTAAATTAGTTCCAGCACCCACACACAAGCATTTATACGGGGAAATGACTGATATTACCGAGAACAAAAAAATTTTTTTCCATGAACATTTTCACTTTAGTAAACAAAACTTTTTTCCTAGTATAACAAATTTAATAATCATTTGCGCTTGATCACTATCGTGGGTATGCAATTTATTTGGCTCGCTTTTAGTGCGTAACTAAAAAAACACCCTATTGTGTTGGTCAAGTTAAATAAACTGTTTTGATAGCTCGCCATGAGGAAAGACCGCTTTTTGTTATTGTTTTGCTAATTTTCTTTTTTTGTCTTGCTATTTTTTTTTTGTTTTGCTAATTTTTTTTTTTTTGCAACTGTTGGACCGTTAAAGTAATGTGTTAATTTGACTTTGGCATTGGCGGGTTTTTTACTGCTCATCATTGTCGGGTGGCACATACAGTTATAGACTTGGCATTTGGCGAGTGTTTTTTTTTTTTGTGGAGTTGTAGTTATATTTGTGGGTAAAGTATTTTACTTTATAACTGATATTATAACTGTTAACTAACTGATAAGTAAGGTAAAATGCCTTTATTTTGATTTTGATTGGTTAATTTATATGGCAGCTATCTACTATAGTGATGCCATCTTATCAGCTTTTTCACAGCATGAAGTGTAGCTTTAAGCAATAATATGTGCCAAGTTTAATAACAATTTCTTGTCAAATAAAAAAAGTTCACCACACAAGATTTGAATTTTGATCGATGAGTTTGTATGGCAGCTATATGCTATAGTAAACCGATCTGATTAATTTCTTCGGAGATTATACCATTGCTTTAGTAAACAAACTGTATAAAATTTTGTAAAGATAACTTGTCAAATAAAAAAAGTTTGCCATACAAGGTCCGGATTTTGAACGCGGAGTTTGTATGGCAGCTATATGCTATAGTAAGCCGATGTGATGAATTTCTTCGGAGATTATACCGTTGCTTTAGTAAACAAACTGTAGAGAATTTCGTTAAGATTACTAGTCAAATAAAAAAGTTGTTCATACAAGGACTTGATTTTGAGTGATTAGTTTGTATGGCAGCTATATGCTATAGTAAGCCGATGTGATGAATTTCTTCGGAGATTATACCGTTGCTTTAGTAAACAAACTGTAGAGAATTTCGTTACGATTACTAGTCAAATAAAAAAGTTGTTCATACAAGGACTTGATTTTGAGTGATTAGTTTGTATGGCAGCTATATGCTATGGTAAACCGATCTAAACAATTTGTTCAAAAATCACACTATTCATTTGTAAAATAAACTGTGTCAAATTTCATGAGAAAAAATAGAGAATCGAACGGTACATTTTCAAGCCAGCTAGCTACCACTTCATGCCACTTTCTGCTTTTCGAATTAAATTTCCATTCCAAATCGATATTCTAGTAGATTTATATAATGTTTAAAACTTAACTGATTTACAATTGTTGAAAATTTGTTCGATTTTTTTTCACCTATTAACTAATTACTTTAATTAAAGGCAATAAAAAGCACCAAAGTGTTAATAAAAAATATAAATAAATATAATTTGGTTGCATGGTTAGCGTATATTTCGATATATTTGGCTAAACATACACGAAAAGTCCAATAAAACTATATAGCTGTGTAAACATTAAGGTTTTTAATGGCAGCCATTTGGTTAGTGCTGCCGGATTTTATCGTTTTACACAGCATATATATGCGCTAAATATAACACAATGGTAAATTTGTAAATATATTGGCACATATTTGTGCAATTATTTTTTTATCTGTTAATATAAATGCATATAGTTTGCGGTTTAGACTCGTTGGCGATGGATTTATTTTTAATTGCGCCAAAAACTGTCGGAAATTATTTTAGTAATTCGTGTAATAAAATTTGTATGCGCGAAAAATTTAAATTTTTTCAAATATATACACAATCAAATATTTACTTTTTTTTTTGCATGAAAAATTTATTTAGTAAATATTGGTAAAAATTTAATTGCTGGAAATTAAGCTGCTTAAATTTTACATTTTTAAATGGCTTAAAATTTATAGGATATTAAAATAAAGCATTTAATAACTTAGGCTGGATTGATTGGATGTCTGACGATGTTTAGAATGACTCATCGTGAAACTACCGGCCCTTTGATAAACTCACTCACACTATTATGTCCAATGAACTAGCCTGTGCTCCTCTTGATTTCAATAATGTATTTTTATTACACATTGGATCAGCTTTTTCGAGCTCTTGATTTAAGGCTTCTAAATTTGTGCACACTTCTGAAAGATTATGAAAACTATCAAAGAAATCAAGATAAAGAAAAAAATATTACCTTTACATTTAATGACTTTGAACCTTAGGATTTGTAAGGCAAAAACTACTCGTAACGCAAATTTTAAGCAGTTGCCAGTTTTGTACACTGAAAACCATGAATTCGCCTGGACAACAAATATCCTATATTGTCTGTATTGGCATCAATAGATCTTATGCCGTTGATGAAACTAAAGTCTATAGAATTTTCTATTTTTTATCAAGCAAATATTGCCCGCGGTTTCATTTGAGATAGTCCAACCGTTGAATCCAGTTTTCGATGACTCATTCGAGCATTTTGACCGGTAACTGACGAATGGCACGTGTGAGTTTTTCCTCCAAGGCCTCAATCGAAGCGAATCGAAGAAGGAATTGCCCGCAAAGACTTTGGACTTTACATATGCACACAGGCAAAAGTCCACCGATGGCATATCACACGATCTTAGTGGCTAATCGAACGACCCAAAACGTGAAATTATCTGCTCACCATAGTGTTCTCTCAATAAGCCCATTGGTTGATGCGATGTGTGGAAATTGGCGCCGTTTTGTTGAAACCAAATTTCACCGAGATCATGAGCTTCAGTTTCAGACATCAATCTTTCTGTTATTATGGCGCTATAGGCGTATACTTTCGCATCGGCATCATTTTTGAAGCAATATGTACCGATGATTCCACCAGCCCGCAAGTCACATAAACCATTTGTGTTTCTGAATGAAATAGCAGCTCTTGAATCTCTCATCAGTGTACAAAATTTGGCTAGGAAACGTGGAATCTTCTTGGAACTCAAGAACCCATAGAGCGAAGCGATGTCGCTTGGGAAGGTGGAGCGACTTCAGTTCTAACACAAGCTACATTTTGTATGCTTTCAATTTAAGATCTCGACGTAAGGTGCGCCAAGTTGTTGTTGTATACGTCAATCCGATTTGCTGCGTGTACACTCTGCTACGGCGGCTTTATTTTCTTCTTCCTGAACGTGGTCTATTCGGTCGAATAGTATCCAATAAGGAATGCTGGATCTCAAGATGTTTGATGCTGTTGCGAATAGTACGCTCAGTGGCAACATTGCTATGGACCCAAATTATAACTTTCAACTTCGTTTCGGGGAAATATTAAATATTTTCACTATAAACTACCTTAAAATATATGTTCATTACCTAATGAAGCGTCTGTCGTGGGGACGGCGCGCAAGCTTTTTACTCACACAGTCACGAAAGCACTGTGGGACGGTTGTTGGCTTAGTCACAAGGCTACCGCAAGCTACTAGAAACACATGCGAGCCGTATAAGCATTATTGGTAATGACATATGTCGTAAGTGCACAAAAATAGACATTGGAGAGGAGCTGGAACACTTACTCTGCTTCTTTCTCTAGCTAAATATCTAGGAGATAGTTCAAGGGACTTCATGAAGTATTAGACATCAGAACTAGATATCAGATCTCTTGTCGACGTTCTTTCTACATAGCGTAAACCTCAGCTCATGTTAATAATGAACCTCCAACTGGTGGTACAAAGGACCTTTTGGTCTTTGAAAGGTGTCACAGTCAGTCAGTGCAACCTAACCTAGCTAAGTCGCTAGGTATCTTATCCAACTAACTATTTTTGAGTGATTACAACTATTTTCTTTAATTTATGCTTTAATATTTGCTTATCACTTCTTCTCTTTTTCCTACATATTTAGCGCCGTGCATCACGACGCGCTTCTCTGCGCCGCGGCTCCATTTCAGTGCTGCCACAAAAGTCTGCCGAAATTCCATGGGACATTCTGGAGCGTCTATTGTTGCCATTCCTGTTCTGTCATGCTGCCGCATTGATTATCTCAACATTGTTGCACGCATTGGATATTTCACATGTCTCCACGTTTGCGGTATTCGTTTGGTTTGCACTCTCCACTGTCGGAGCGGTGCTCTTCTATCATTTTGTTAAGGTGAGTGAAAATTGAGTAAAGAGATTAGTAGCAAAATAAGCTTAAAGGAAGGCATATATGTATGAGAAATAGAAAAATGTGAGAAAATAGAAAAAATATAAGAAAAATAGCAAAAATAAAAATTCCAAAAAAAATAAAATGGAAATGAAAAATTATAAAAAATCAAAAAACCAAAATTTTAAAAAATTTAAAAAAAAATTTAAAAACCCAAAAATTCAAAATTTCAAAAAAAATTTAAAGTCACAAAACATAAAATAGGAAAAAAAGTATTCAAGAATATAAGTATATAAGTAGCTAAACATATCCACTCAAGTAAAAAGCACTTAAGCGCATCAAAATAAATTTGTATATGCAATACAACGCTATAAATAGCCAATCCAATCAAAATAGCCCAGCAACGACTGTCAAAGTGATAAAAAGTAGCGAAGTGCACAGAATTCAAGGTCAAAATGAAATAAACACGATATTAAAAAATAAATCGTAAATATAAAAAATTTCGCATAACAAATCGTATATATAATATGTAAACACATACTGACATGAAATTCTGTGCAAAAACATGAATGCCGATAAAATGGAAATAAATACGAAAATTGAGTCACAAATAAATATTGGTGTTACAAAGCGGTATTAATTTATGCCAGAAATAAAAATAACGGTAAAACATTTTATGTGCATATTTACCGTTATACATTTTATGTGTCTATTTACCTATATTTATTTATTTACTTGTTTCCATTTGTGCATAACTGTTAACTTTTTATGGATTTCATACCTTTTTTTCTCAATTTTATTGGCGATAAATGTGCCCAAATAGGCTGAAAGTCGCTCTGACCAACACTTTTGCACATCGCTTTAAGCCTTAGAGAGCAATTAAGCGGTTGAGAATTTAACATTTTTAAAGGCAAATTAAGAAAAGAAAGGAAAAAGTTAACTGCGGTTGCATCGAAGCTATAACCTCTTCATAAGTACAAAATATTTCTCACAGGAACTTGATTTCGATCGGTGAGTTTATATGGCAGCTACAAGCTATAGTGGTCCGATCTGACCAATTTGCTCGGAGATAGTACCGTTGGCTTGACCAATAATCTATGCCAAATTTTGTGAAGATATCTTTCCAAATATTCTTCTATACAACGACTTGATTTTGTTCTGTGATTTTATATGACAACTATATGCTTTAGTGTTCTAATCTGATCAAGTTCTTCAGACACTGTTTCACTGCCTTGGAACTTTCTTTCCTAATATTGGTAAGTTTTTTAAGGAAATTTCGACTTTACATATCTCCACAGGAAAAAGTCAATATCACACGATCTTGTTGCCCAATCGACCGAACCAAGCCGTGAAATGATCTGCTCACCGAAGAATTCTCTCAATAAATACACTGATTGACGCGATGTGTGGGAAGTGGCGCCGTCTTGTTGAAACCATATGTCGCCGAGATCATGAGCTTCAATTTCACATATCAAATAGTCGGTTATCAAGACGCGATAACATTCGCCATTGACGGTTAAGTTTTAACCGGCATCATTTCAGAAAAAATTTGGAGCGATCATTCCACTGACCCACAAACTACACCAAACCGTTATTTTTTCTATATGAAATAACAGCTCTTGAATCTTTTCAGATTGCTCTTTGTCCCAAATGTGGCAATTTTGCTTGTTTACAAACCCATTAAAAGGGCCTCATCGCTAAACAAAATTTGGTTTGAAAACGTCGGATCCTCTTGGAACTTTTCAATAGCACATAGAGCGAAGCGATATCGCTTGGGAAGGTCGAGCAGCTTCAGTTTTTACACAAACTATATATTGTGCGCTTTCATTTAAGATGCCGACGGAAAATGCGCAAGTCGTTCCATACGCCAGCAAATAGCGCCGAATCGACTCTCCACAGTCTTCGTGTATACTCTCAGCTACGGCTGCTATATTTTCCTCACTACATGCTGGACGTGACCTATTCGATCGATTATTATACAATAATAAATTCTGGGTCTCAAGTTAGGTATTCGTGTTGGGAATAGTACGCTCAGTAGGCCGATTATGTTAACCATAAGTTGAACAAAGCGCACGAAATACATTCTTTGCAGAGCGTGAAGATCGTGATCTGTAAATAAATGCTATTGAAAAAAATATCTTTACTTGAATCACCCGTTACATATATGCTGTAGTAGTCCGGTGTCGATGTTTTCTACCAATAAGGTTGATATTTAAACAACTGAGGGATTAATTCGCTCATATACAGATCGATAGATGGATATGGCTATGTTGACTCAGCTTCCTAAGCTTTTTCTATCATTAAATGAGTAATTTACGATAAGTGAAAGATATTCAATTCAGGAAAACGATTTTCAATCAGGAAAAGTCTGGACATTCACAGTTTTCTCATATTTTATTTTTCAGCCACGCCCTACCTTTCGCTGACTTCGCTTAATTGAGTTTCAAAAGGTGAGGTATTAGAGATATGCGTCTTGTTCAGACCATAGCCAGATGACTACAGTAAAGTAAATTCATGGTACATCCTACTCAAGTGATATTCTGATACTTAAGTTTTACTTTTAACAGCTATCTATGGCTTTACACAACAACTGAACAATTTTCAGAAGCTTGGGCGCATTGACTTTCCCGACGACACCAACCAAATCCTGCTACCTAGAAAATCTCCGTTTAGATTCTTTTCAATCAATCAATGTGTGATGTCATACCCTATAAAGTCAACGGGAGGAACGGAGGGCGAATCATATGTTGAGATGGATGGCCAACTGAACACCTGAACAGGCTTAGGATAGTAGTTTTTCCTCCAGCCTCATATATCTTATTTATGTAAACTCTATGTCGCAATTATCTTAAGAACATAAAATCATAGCATTAACTATTTCCTTCAACCGCCTTAACTAATCCTATTAGTCTAAAAGTAGTCACCAATCTCTCCATTGTCATGGCAGATACCACAATCGTGACAAAGACAAGCACTATGCCAGCAGCGAAAGATAGGCGGCATCAGCTGTTGGCAGTTGGCATTGGCGAACTAGCGCAGCTGACGTAAAGTGCCGTAATCTGCGTCTGCTGGCAACTCTTGTCGCTTTAGGCAGCTCTACAACGCGGCATCCATCAGTATTGTCATAGTTAGTCTAGTTCAGATTATAGTTCAAAATATTTTTTAAACTAATATTTGAAATTCTATGGATTTGTGTGCCAAACCGCACTGTGAAATTCTATTTGCCGGCACATGACACTCATTGTGGCTACCAGCCATTTTCAACTTACCATGCAAAGATAGTTAAATCGAAAGAGAAAGTGCCGCAAGTGTGAAGATGTTAGCTGCGTAGCGCGCATAAGACTATAAAGATTCATGAGTGAGAGAATGCTGGGAGAGGCCTATGGTTAGAAAATAGGAAACAGCTTAAATGAAAACAAAGAAATTTAAGCAACTTAGAAGTGCTTCTAGGAAAGTTATCAATTGTCATTATTAACTGTTGCATTTCGGCTTGAAACTCTTGGGATTCGAAATTTTGAGGGATAATATCTGACTCATTTATGCTCTCACTCTTTGCCATACAAGAGATTTGTAACCGATAGGCCGAGCAAGCAGTCCCTGTAGTTGGCTTTCTGTAACAGTTTCCGTATCCAATTCCAGTAAACATGAGTCTGTATCAGAATCTGGGTGAATAAAATACTCCAACCCTCCTAGTAATTTCGGATCTTTTTCATTTCTCATATAATTATGAGTCAGAATCTGGGTGTCCGCGGATCTGAGTAAAATACTCCAAATCTCCCACAAATTTCGGACCTTCATGTAACTTAAAGTCCAATTGAAGATGTAGTGGGCAGTTGGATCTCCGTAAAAAGGTCTCTTATCCATTCACGATAATTACGAGTCAGTATCGATCTGACATCTAGGGATCTGTTTCAAATACTGCACTCCTCTTTTATCAGCACATGAACAAGTTTCGCTCTTTGTCTTACAAATTTGGAAGCCCTGAGATTTCTAGAATATATAATTTTAGATCCAAATAAAGGTGCACTCTGGTGGTTCCTTTCTACTTCAGATGTTAATCTTTACATTCGATTCACCGAGTGAAATGACTTCGTGAGAAATGTAAACAAGAGAGAAATATGCTTTTTTATTGTTGTAATGACAGAAAATATTTTTTAAATAAAATTGAAGAATTCTGTGGGGTTTTTAATTCTAAACTGGATTTTACAACTTCATCAGAAGCACGGAGTGGTGCAAAGAGGAGACAATGAGTCCCGTCTAGAAGCGTCGTGAGGCAGCCTCACTATCTACTAACCTCCTAGGGGGATAAAAGATTCCATTTCAGTCGGGTAATACCGAATGTCGTTCGAACAGAGAGTAAGGTAATACGTTAGAACAGAAAGTGAGGTTATGGCGTGCAATCAACGAGTTCGACAGTTTCCAGAGAAAGATAGCGCTCTTCATAATTATTTGCAGTACCTTCTGTCAACAGTCTTAACAAAGTTGTCGACTTTCTATAATCAATTCTTATATTCATCGTATTTACAAGTATATACGCCTTTCAAGCGGTCAAGCATACAAGCTTTATCTCACTGCAGCCACAGTAGTAAAAGAAAACATTGGAAAAAAATTTGTCAAATTTAACTTAAGCAAATGAAAATCTTCTAAAAATACACCATAGTAAAAGTGGTACTCGTAGCTTCATCACATATGCCGCTTACAAAAAATTCCGCCAATACAAATATCATTTTCAATTGCCACAACAAGCTCTTGCATATGTAGTATACTTGTTAGTAAGCCAGCTGGTGGACATACTCATGGCAAATCTAAAGTGACCACAGCAGCTAACGAACCTAAATTTGGATATCCAAACTAATAAGAGCTAGCACGCACATATGTACATATTTCGAAAAGGCTATTTACCTATATATGTATGTGTATATAATAGAGAGGATATTTTTGCAAACACGACAACACTTGTAATCGACTGACCGCCTGGCCACTTAAGCTACGACAATAAGCACTTAAGCACATACAAAAGTGCGCACATTCCTCTGCCATAAGTGGCATACATACATATGTATGTAGAAATAGACATGTATAACCCTAAATTCTATGTTTGTATAATGTATATATAAATATATACTTATATATATATTGTATGGTTTATAAGTACATGTATGTATATATGACATCGTATAGTAAGTGGTTAGCCTAAAAT
This sequence comes from Bactrocera zonata, assembly GCA_037783105.1. Taxonomy (NCBI): domain Eukaryota; kingdom Metazoa; phylum Arthropoda; class Insecta; order Diptera; family Tephritidae; genus Bactrocera; species Bactrocera zonata. Next base: position 230,812 of record JBAWJQ010004639.1, on the reverse strand, counting down.
AACTGAAGGATATTATTGTCCTGAATCCTCATTTGATTGTCAGCTCCAACACACATGCACACATCACACTCTAATACATATTTATACATGAATGTGGGCCAAGAAATGAATTATTTTTTTTACTTTATGCATAGATTAAAATTGATTGTTGAATACTTTTATAAAATTGTCTGCATTTGACCGATGAGTTTATATGGCAGCTATATGCTATAGTGATCCGATCAAAACAATTTCTTCAGAAAGTGCACTGTTGCCTTGGACATGACTTCATACGAAATTTTGTGAAGATATCTCGTCATATGCAAAAGTTCTTCATACAAGCACTATGTACGCAATCGTTTAGGTTTGTATGGCAGCTATATGCTATAGCCAACCGATTTGAATCATTTCTTCGGAGATTATATCGTTTCTTTAAGTAATACTAAATACCAAATTTCGTGAAGATATCTCTCCAAATGAAGAAGTTTTACATACAAGTACTTGGTTCCAATCGTTCAGGTTGTATTGCAGCTATACGCTATAGCCAACCGATTTGAATCATTTCTTTGGAGATTATATCGTTTCTTTAAATAATACCAAATACCGAATTTCGTGAAGATATCTCGTTCAAATGCAAGAAGTTCTCCATACAAGCACTTGGTTCCAGTCGTTCAGTTTGTATGGCAGCTATATGCTATAGTTGTCCAATATTGACAGTTCCAGCAAATAATTTGCTACTTGAGGAGGAAAGAAGGTCTGCAGAGTTTCAGTCCGATATCTCAAAAACTGAGGGACTAGTTTGCGTATATGAAGCCAGAATGATGGAGAGACTGGCCGAAGGACCAGCCAAAAGATCATAATGCTGATAATTTATATATCTATACTTTTTTTTAAAAGGTCTTCAACTTTGTCAGAATATTGTCACAAATTTCATGCCTAACTTAATATGAGTGTATCTCTTCGGGTTATAAATATGAAAGTGAACAGCCGAGAATCTTTCCATCAAGAAGAGACGCACATGCTTGAACAGAATTTTTTGAACCAATCTTTTTTAGAATAAATTGACCAATTTTTCGGAGTATGAAGCGAAAAAAAAAATAAAAATATTGTTACCACACTAATATACAAACACACATATGTTTATATCCTCAACTTCTTTGTCGTCTTAGAGCAATTGTTTATAAATACCCACGCACACACATGCTAATTCAAGTGTAAATTTACAAGACAGCCTCTGAATTGTTATGGACTTTTTATAACGGCTTCCGACCAGACTATTTTCAATTGTTTGTGTCGCAGCTCACACTCCTATAATTCCATACCGATTTAACGTTAGACAAATTTGGTCAACTGCTTACGGTACTTACTGACTTAGTTGGTTTGCATGAGTGCCTTGCTAACGCTTGATTATTCCATGGTTTGTTTAATAAGCCTATGATTATAATGTAGATGCTATGTGGCGTCTAAACCGCAGAGCAATTGAGTTCAGGGTTGGTCAATAACACTACATAAATTCCTATTGTTATTATACGGTATTGTATTTGAGAATCATGTGAGTATTTTAGAAGACAAATTGTGTAGCTTAAATTATTAACTGGAAATAGAAACCAAATATGTTTGTATATTTATGGTTTACATAGCTAAATAAAAACTCTCCAAAGATGGATGAGAGATAGCAACTGCTTACAGAAGTGAATATTTTTAGTCGCAAACAGTATAATAATCATACTTCCATAAAATATCAGTTATATGTAAAATCCGAGGCTGCTATGTCCTTATCATTGGGGACGTTTTTTTACATGGCGAGTGCCAAACCCAGCGCACAACCCTGGGGATGAAATGATGCGCCTTCTCACTTTAGCTCACCTTCAAATGGATATTTTTTGGCTATCTAGAAGATACCTGGTCTAAGACTGGAAATCGTGAGCTAAGAGTTCCAATAAAGACTATACTAAAGATATTGCAGATTTCATGACCACTCATCAATTGAAGTAGAGCTCAGAAAGACTTTCCGCAGTTGCGGGAATTTCTACACATGGCTCCATCCTCTGTCAAGCAATCAAGCGAAGGACCCATTGTCTAGTAGTCTCGTTCAGAAATTACCTAATGATGTTTCAGACAAGGCGACTTCCTGATCCGTGCGAAACTAGATCTTCGTAATGATTAAGTGGCTGGAGTCAAAGATACATTCGAGATTGCTCAGCTCCAGCATCAGGTGAAGAAGGCACTACACTTGGAATGTTCGCAGACATTACGTGCAACCAAACTATGACAGCGGTTAAGCTAGCCAAGCGATAGCATGGTCTACGCCAATAAAGAAGTTAATGAAGTTATGAAACAGAGATCCATATTATCAGCTTGGAACTGGTGAGATCCACCATTTGTCAGATTACAAATATACTCACATTTACAGAGTAAGGACCAGAAGCGTCACCAAAGTCGCTACTACTAAAAATAAAGCAAGAATTCATCTAGTGACATATTAATAAATAAAATAATTGTATGGTGAGGAACTAAACCTGATATATGTTAAAGATTTAAACTTAGACTAGACCTGATAAGCGATCAAACAAACGTAGACATTGTCATATCTCGAAACATAGAAATTATCTTACCATTCTTACGAACTGTTTACTGATCCACACTAATTTCTGATCGAAACAAGATTACATCACCGAAAAGACTAAGTCGATAAATCGGCAATCTAATCATTAATTTATCGAAAGAGCTCTGCTCTAACAACATAAATGGTATTCAAACATTATAATTATATAGCGTTATGTTGGAAGACATTACGTGAAACCAAGCTTAACATTATATGCTGGTAGCCAAGAAAGAGGGTTAGTTTAAACTGTTATAATTATAACATAAAGAAGTGAAATTCTGAAATCGCACAATTAACCCAGATCTCTTTATTCAAACAAAAAAAAGAAGGTTGAAAAAGCCTTCGCTGATAATTGCTAGTTGTCTGCAAATATGTTTTTATTAGCATCAAATGATTCTAGGAGGGTCGAGAACACGTTGAAGGACGGCCATCAACATGAACTGATAATCAACACATTAATAAATTATAGGGATTGGTGCTAGAGAATCAACGATTAATAGTCAGTGACCTTGCTGGCATAGTTGGAGTATCAAAAGGATCAGTCAAAACTATTTCGAAAGATCATTGGGCCGAAAAAAGTGAAAGCGGAATTGGTTACAAAATAATTAAATTTTTCGAAAAACAGCGTCGCGTTAATGTCTGTGAAACAATACTTTCCGAATAGTAGAATGTCACAAAACGTATTATTATTAGCGATGAGTCGTAGATTTATGCTAAGGACCTGGAAACAAATCAGTCGGTCGACTATGGTGGCGAAGGCGAGCCGACGTCAAAAAGCCACGTCAAAGCAGGTACATATGAAATCAAGGTTATGTTGACAGTTTTCTACGATTATTGAGTTGTGCTGCACTCCGAATTCTTTCCGATCGACTAAACTGTCAACGAGGAATACTGTTTCACTGTTATGCGTCATTTCCGCGAAGATTTCTCGTAAAAAGAGGCCGAATCTTTACTTACTTGTTTGCCTCCACATACTGTATAGAGTCTTCGTGAGTTTTTCGCCAAATTTTCAATTAATACCGTACCTCAACCACCGTGTTCTTCTGATTTATCTCTGTGTGACTTGTGGCCATGTAGCGAACTCAAAAGACTGCTGTAGGGAAACGGTTTTGAGTTAGTTGAAGACATTAAAGGTGAATCGCTGCGAGCATTGAAGGCTATTCCAAAAATTGACTGTTTCGAGGATTGGAAAAAACCTTTGCGCAAATGTATTGAGACCATTAAAGGTTATTTTGAGGGGAATATATATACGTATATACTATGAGCCAAACATAGTAAGACTTTGTTCATAATTTAAAATGCTTAATTTATTCTACAAAATCTATGACGTTCCCCTCAAAAAGGAGATATATTTATAGCTATACACATCTATATTTGCAAATATTTCCCACCAACCTGTGACTGACTTTAATTTGCGCCCACATGCAAATAGATATATATATTTCATTACATTAATTTATAGCTGCTGATTTGCTTCGAAATCCATTGCCAGGGCGCAATACTAATGTCAGGTTATATGTCACATAAATCATTTCAGACATCGGCCGCCAAATATTAGTTTAATGCCAAACACTAACCACTATATACGTATAATATATGTATGTACATATATATACTCACACACACAAAGTAAACAAGTGAAGACAAACAACGAGCAAAAGATAAATGAAGCAAACACGGCGATGTGGTAGGACAGTTAATGAGGCTGATTAAGATTGCGCGCAGGCACACTAACACACATACACACACCACGAGTGTTAAGTAGTTAAATTGCTTCATATGCGCAGTTACGCATTAATATATTTCATGAAATGTCATAGCAGCTTACGACTTTTGTGTCATGTTTAGAAAACAAGTTAAATGAGAGGTCCTAACGACGCACTTCGCTCTCACTGTAGTTAACTGGAGTTCAACATAGCGGTGGTTGAGCGAATGTGGGCGTCTAACCGTAGTATTTGGCTGTGGGGCAGCGGTTCAATAAAGTTGGCGCTGACACGGCAATGAAAGTTCAACAAATTAAAGGAGTTGTAAACGAACGAAGCAATAAAATGGAAGAATCAGAATAAGTAAAAATTAGTGATTAATGAAATGGTGAGAGGCGAAGAGAAAGTCTTATAAAAATAACATAAACAACCGATAAGTTCTTGGGAGAGAATAGGAGCGCTAAAGTAGCGACCGAAGGCGCAAAAAAGGTCACGTGAATATGAAAGTTCAAGAAAGCTAGCGTGAATAGTGAAAGCTTATTTGAAGCGCATGAAAGTTCATGTGTATAGTAAAAGCTCCCGTGAATAGCAAAAGTTCAATTCAAGCACAAAATCTGACGTGAAAAGCTGAAAGCGCAAAAAACGAAAGAAGTTGGCATGAAAAGTGAAAGCTCAGTTCAAGCGCAAAAAAACTGTTAGCAAAAGTACAGGCGCATGAAGTTCGGCGCAAAAATCAAAGCTCAAGTAAATGTGAATCCTTAATACAAACTCATGAATGCTAGCGAAAAAGTGCAAATGCAATTAACAGTGGTGAATAGTGAAAGCTCGAAACAAGCGAAACGAAAAGCTGAAATCACTAAATTAAATCGCCAGAAATCTGGTGTGGAAAGTGAAAGCTTAATACATGTCCAAGGCAAATAAAAATTTCTGATGAATTCAAGCGCAGCAATGCTCATGGGTATGTGAAAGCTTCATAACAACACATAAAAATTGGAGCAAAAAGCTGACAAAACATTTAAGTCCAAAAACGCTGGCCTGAAAAGTATGTATAAAGCTTCTGTCAACCACATAAAAGCTAGCAAAAAGAGTGAAAGCTCAATTAAAGTGGAAAAAACTTGGAGTGAATCTAATATCTGAAAACAAGTGTATGCAATTTGGCGTGAAAAGCTGAAAGCACAAAATAAAAATATAGGAAGGTCGGCATAAAAAGTGAAAGCGTCAAGCGCAAAACGCTCATGAGAGTGCCGAAGTTTCATACAAATGCATGGAGTTTGATGTAAAGAGCTAAAAGTACAAAATGAAAGCGCAAACGAATTGGCATGAAAAGTGAAAGCTCAGTCCTAGCCAGCAGTTAGTCAGTCGGCGATAAACGGCAATGGCCCTTTATACGCCTGAAGTATGCAACATAAATATATATATATAATATATGATAATAATAATAAGCAACCCAAGTACATAACTAGAAGGAACAACAAAAATCACAATATTTATACACAAATGCAAATCAGCTAGAAAAGGGCTTTAAAGACGCACGCTCACACACATAACTATACACACAATCAAACACAAAGCGACAAACCCGAAGTTCTCTTCACACACACACATAATAGTTAATACACTAAGCACCAGCGACAAGCAACAGGATGAGAAGGTCATAGGCGAAGGCACAACAGACAAGGCGTAACTACAATATAAACAACTAAATAGTGAAAAGTGGGATGAAAACCAATAAAAAATGCTACAAGCAAACTCAAGGCTATTTAGAGTTTATGTATATGTACATATGAACATGCCGCTAACCCAACTGAGCTGACCAACTGACAACCCTGACCCGGGCAAATATAAGCTAGCCCAACCGTTATAGCACAACAATGCCACACGCACACACATGTAAAGGCTTCGATATACGCTTCCAGCACTCCACTAGAATTTACCAGGCGTGCGTATAAAATAAGGATGCCTTGTTGAGACGCCTGCGGAAAACCGGCGTAAAGGAAAGGGAATGCTGAGGGGGGAGCTGGTTCAAAAGGCTTTTGCAAAATTCAGTAAGCGTAGCGAAAAACATTGTGCCTTGAATAGTGATCTGCTTGTAGTTACTTTGCAACGTAAACACACACACTCTCTCTATCTCTCTTTTACGCGGCATATTGCGCTTCACATTGGTAACTCGCACTCTAATTTTTCCAATAAAAATCGTAGAAAGACAACGAAAGTGCGAGTAACGAACAGTGTGATGATATTTTTAGAAATCACTGTATTTGAAATGAATGTTTCGCGCTTCTGTAAGAATTATACAAAATTTGTGAACTTGTGAAACACCGCTTTCGAAAAGCTCTAAAGAACTTCAAATATTATGAACTTATGAAACACTTTTTTCGAAAAGCACCTTAAACCTTATGAACTTGTGAAACATTTCATTAGAAAAACACAGAACGAACTCAAGTTTTATGAAATCATAAAACACTTTTTTCGAAAAGCACAAAACGAACTCAAATTTCATGAAATTATGAAACGTTTCATTCGAAAAAAACTTAAAATTTTATGAACTTATGGAACACTTTTTTCGAAAAGCATAAAACGAACTAAAATTTTATGAACTTGTGAAACACCGCTTTCGAAAAATACAAAACGAAACTCAATTTTATGAACTTGTGAAACACCGCTTTCGAAGAGCTCTAAAGAACTTCAAATATTATGAACTTATGAAAGACTTTTTTCGAAAAACACAAAAAAAGACTCAAATTTACGAACTTGTGAAACGTTTCATTCAAAAACAACTGAAAATTTTATGAACTTATGAAACACCACTTTCGAAAAGCACAAACGAACCCCAATTTTATGAACTTGTGAAACAGCACTTTCGAAAAGCGCAAAACGAACTAAAATTTTATGAACTTGTGAAACATTTCATTCGAAAAAATTTAAAATTGTATGAACTTGTGAAACACCACTTTCGAAAAGTAAGAAACGAACTTTAGTATTATGAACTTATGAAACACCACTTTCGAAAAGCACAAAACGAATTCAAATATTATGAACTTGTGAAACATTTCATTCGAAAAAATTTAAAATTGTATGAACTTGTGAAACACCACTTTCGAAAAGTAAGAAACGAACTTTAGTATTATGAACTTATGAAACACCACTTTCGAAAAGCACAAAACGAATTCAAATATTATGAACTTGTGAAACATTTCATTCGAAAAAATTTAAAATTGTATGAACTTGTGAAACACCACTTTCGAAAAGTAAGAAACGAACTTTAGTATTATGAACTTATGAAACACCACTTTCGAAAAGCACAAAACGAATTCAAATATTATGAACTTGTGAAACATTTCATTCGAAAAAATTTAAAATTGTATGAACTTGTGAAACACCACTTTCGAAAAGTAAGAAACGAACTTTAGTATTATGAACTTATGAAACACCACTTTCGAAAAGCACAAAACGAATTCAAATTTTGTGAAATTGTGAAACACTATAACCTCATTTCTATATATCATTTTCACCGCCCCACTGTGCAGTTGTAACGCCTTGTAAAATCAATTCTTTCAATTGTTCTATGAATTACACTCTCGGCATATAAAGTACTGCGAATTGAGTGGTGGAAGGCAATAATCTTACTTTTGCCTCATTTCGCATGCAATAAATGAAGTGTGAATGAATATTTTGGCATAAGAGAAAAGCTTCTAAGGCATTGCAGTGCTAAAAATAGTTCACTTACAGTAAATAGTTGAAGTAGGTAATCAGTAAATTCACGAAAATTATAAATAAAACAATCCAGATAATTGACAGATTCACTTAAAGCACTTAATGACTTGGTTAAAGAGGGTGTAAATTCGTGTAAAATAAGATGTTTGTGATTTTTTTTTTGTACTGAAATAATAATATATTTTTAAGAACCAACTAGTATGACATTTGAAGAATATTAGGTTAATTTTTTGTGGAGAAATCAGCGAATCAAGAGATAGCGGCTGTGCTGGCTAAGTCGTGTCCTCCGGATGGAACAGAACACTCCAGCTTTGAAGGTTTTCGATTCAGTACCCGATGGTAGCAGAGGAAGAGGACGACCTCCACTCCATTGGAGAGATCAGGTGGAGAAAGTATCTTCCCTAGTTCGTTTTCCATTCTCGCTCCTCTAGCGTTTTTTTTTCGTTGTTGTCGACCGGGTTGCACTTTTTGATCCGAAGGTGCACGCTAATACGCCCCACGCCAACTTCCTAAACAATGCGTATATCCTCGGCCGACTCATCTATTTGGAGGATATAGAAGTTTTGGCTACCATCCACTTGGCGGAGTTGGTGACCTTAAGCGCTGCCCAACCTTTAGTCGGCATAAATGTATTTTGTCTTCAGAGAAGCCGCTGTGAATTTTCTGGTTTGACAGTGTGTGGTATAAGAACCATCGCCTATGGAATGAACGGATCGCAACTATGGTCTAATATTTCTAGACCGGCGAACTCCCACAGGCCTTGAAGCCTGACAACCACTTCCTCTACCCATAGCAGTATGGGGACGTCCTTATATTTTAGGATCTTGACTTCAGAAAGCCCGTTCGCATAATAGAAAGGGTCGATTGGAATGCCCAGGTCTCTATGTAATCAAGGGGCGCATCCAGCAATTTCAGTTCTACCGCTTTTCATTTATGCTTCGTAATTTGTGAAGTACTTTGGTCAATGTGTGTCACGATTAAATGCTTTTTGACTGTCTCACTGACTGTCGCTGCCGCACTTTATATTGACAGATTCTTCCTATCGAGCCTGCCTTTTAACTTTACATCGTCGTCCCTTTTTCTTGGTCATTTACCCGGCTTAGTTTGACTTCGAGTAGCCCGTGCATTTCGGTTTAAGTTCCTTCCTCGATCCGGTTTGGGAATCTCGGATCTGTGAATGCAGCGGCGACGCATATTAACTGATCAATAGGGGTCAACTCAGTTCGTAAATATGTCTTAATTACATAGTAGCGACATACCTCCGTAGACCTTGTCAGATATTTTATTTTCAACTCACTCTTTTTGCTACTTCACTTAGTTTTGCTTTTTTCGAAAAGTTACATCTACATCCCGACAAGATCTAGGCCCTCAGTAATGCTAGCCTCTCATTAATTACAGGGCTTTTAACAGACCATTGGACTATAAGAGTCCATGCTGTAAGGCTTGGAATCTCACCAGACGACATCTGCAGAAGATGTATGGAAGAAGATGATCCTTCTTGACTGTCCCGCGCTTGAGAGTTCAAGACTTAAACACTGGAAGCGTATACCTTCAGATATCCCACCGAAGTGGTGGGAATAGAATGATTTAGCTAATTTATAAGTAAGAACACAGGAGTTCTTCTTTTCTATAATCAGCCATCTAACCTATCCTAAGGTTTAGGTCTATCTCTCAATACTCACAATTAAAATGTATTTAAATTTCAACAGGGATTGAATGCCGTTAAACTGGTCCCTTCCAGCTCATTGCTATTCAACACCGACACACCTTTAACACCCGCCAACTAGCATTTTCAATTACAATTGCCAATTTAGTTTTGCATTGGCGTGGAGCTCGTTAACAGTGGCATACCAGCCACTAAAGCTCACCAGGTTTCGGTTGTTACGTGCGTGGCCTACAATCGAAGCCAAGTAGCTGAAAGTGGCAGTTGTTTCAACGCGTGTATTGTGCCGCCAAATGCAATTTAGTCGAACTCGTGGCTGAGCTGAGTGCGCTAATAAATTACACCTTCCAGCCTCGCACCTCCATTATACAGGCTTTCTCACAGTGCACCGCAGCCCAGTGAGCCTTTTCAGTGTCTGTTCCCCTCTACAGTCAGCCTCTGTGAACTTGTTTTTTATGCTTCCACTCTCCGCATTCACATTACTTTCGTCATTTCCTGCCGAAATTGCGTTTGCCTTTCGTGTGTGTCGTTTCTGCGCGACAGCCAGCCAAGGGCAACACTTTGCGCAGCTTTTGAAAAGTTGTTAGTGCTTATTGTGTTGCCGTTAGTCGCGTAAATGTTATTAGTTCCTTTGTTAGTTCGTTTGTGTAATGACGCGAGGGTTTCATCAAATAAAACAAAATTGTTTCCAGTTACATACACACACTCTCTTTTCTCTCCTTGTGTGTGTTTAAAATTATTTTTTTTTTTTTATTGTTTATCCCGACTTCCGTTTATTAGGTTTATGCTTTGGTGCCCATTTCTACGTCTCTTTATTTGCGACTGTTTGACTGTAGCGCAACAACAACCAGAACGTCATTATTTTGTTGTGGCTAAAAATAGCAACAGCCAGTTTATAAAAAGCATAAGTAAAGGAGATGAAGATTAGCATCACATAATGCCCCTGTAGGAAAAAGGTTTGGAAAATCTCAGAGTATATATTTTTGAGGTATGTATATTTAAAAAAAAAATACTTAAAATCTCCACTCACGCTCGTAAAGGCAATAACAGAATGACTAGTAAGATCAAAAAGCTTCAAGGTCGATCTTAGACCACAAGCATAACAAAAAAAGTACTGGGTAGGTACGTAGAAAGACGTAGGCCCCTTCAAGTTCCCTACAAATATAACAAAAATACTCCTAGATAGGTAGGTAGAGAGAAGAGGCCCATCGTGAAACCGCAGGATCAGAAATTTCCTCACCCTACCGTCTCCTCTCTTAATCACATCGTGCTTCTGGTGGATGTCATATGTACCACCTCCGAAATATCGTCAAGAAACCCTTAACCGACAGCTGCGATAATTTTGCTGGACCGAGCTTTATATTCCCGTTTAAGATGGTTTATAATCTCCTCTTCTTCTACCTCTTGTTAGCTTCTACAATGTCAATTATATGACGTTTCTAGTCCGGTGGCATCTCTGGCAATTAGACAGTGACCTGTTAGTACTCCTACTTAAATTCTTATGTCATTCCTCTTAAATTTTGATAGTCGCCATGTGCGGCTTATATTCCATTCATCCATTGTTTGCTTAATTGTTAGACGTCCTGGAGCTTCAATTTGGTGTCTAGGATCTCCCCGAGTTCATTTTTACTTTTCGCCACTGTAGCTTGTTTTTGTTATTGTTTTGAGGTCGTTGCACGTTTTGAAGCGAAGGTACATGCTATCTACGCCCCATTCTATATTCCTAAACAGTTCGTATAGTATAACCGATTTATGTATTTAGAGAATGTAGTAGTTTTGACTACCGTCCACTTTGTTAGAGTTGGTGACCTTAAGCTCTCCCTTACCTTTCGTCGGCACATCAGTATTTTGCCTTAGTAAAAGCAGCTGTGCATTATCTGGTTTTACAGTGTGAGCTTTAGAACCTTCTCCTTCGAAATGGACAGAATGCTTCAACGATCCACTATTTCCAGAACGGTGCCCTTCCACCGGCCTAGAAGCTTCACAACCACTTTCTTTACGAATAGCAGTAAGGAAACGTTCTTACATTTTAAGATCTTGACTCCAATAAGCCAGTTTGCATCATCGAAAGTTGTCATATTCCATTCATGCGCGTTTGTCTGCTTGTTGAACAGGTCAGGGTCTGCTTCCACCGAGACTCATGTATATTTATGTATAATATATTTTTCGATTATCTACAAATAGCCAGGTGCATACTTATTCCGTCTTTATTAGAGTCTAATTGTAGGATAGTCTATGTTCTGGTTAGTCCATCTGCTTCACAGTTACGAAACATAGTATCATCTGTGTCTTGGAATACATTACAGGTTTACTGTGAAACAGGATGTCAGATCCACTGAGAGATCTAAGCATTCCCTCACTAACTTTGACGAAATCCTAGGAGACTTTAGTGTTTTTAAATCCACTTTGTACACATGTATAAATATATTCCTTGTTATGAGCACCCTCCTTGTCAAGAAGACTGTTCTTAATTGCTGTGATCTCCGCTTGAAAGACGCAGCAGTGGTCTGGCAAATGAAAGGCAAAAAAGTTCTAACTACCACTTTTTTAATTCAACTGAAAACATTTTGTAACAAAAAACAGCGATCCTAGGCTCTCAAACTCTCTCTCTCTCTCTCTCTCTTTTACTCTCTCTCTCTCTCTCTCTCTCTGTCATACGAAATTAGTGCGAAATGCTCGACAGAACAAGGACTGTCACGTCGGCAGATTTCTACCGCTGCTTCTTCTTACAACTACAACAACAGAATTTAGAGCTTGTTTTGATATCTGAGTTCTTTTCGAAAAACACAATTTGTGAGTTTTTTGACTCAGGAAGTTCTTTCACAGCCACATACTTCCTAAAAACTCTTGAAATTATTCGCGTTACTTCATAAAACAATACACATTCTGAAACTCCCTTCATTCTATACATCAAAAAGAACCAGAAAATGAGCTTAGCAAATTTTTCAGCACTCGCTCTCTCATTCCGTCTTATTATTTCTATCTCTCTCTCTCTCTCTTTTTATTTATATTTTTTTACGAAACGAAAGTGTCAGAGTTTTGAAATAATATTTTATGCTGCCAACAACTAAAAAGATCGCTAATTCTTCTTAATCGTGGTAAAAATTGTACTTCGCATACATTTGAATGGAAAAATAGTGAAAAAATTTATCAAATGCAACTAACTGCGACATTGCTCTTACAATTTCCGGCCGGGTCAGTATGCTTACAAAAATACACACAAAAATAAAATTAACACGTTAAGGCGCTCACGGGCGAAAAATATGCGTATTTGCGTCATATTAAATGTGTAAATGAAAATATTTGTTTATATGCTTTTATTTCAAGATAAAAGGGACAAAAGGGACCGGAAGTATGGTGAATAAAAAAGCAGCGGTGTTTTAGGTGTTGCAGCAAAGCTTGTGGGAAAACTTGTTAAACGAAAAAAGAACGCTGCGGAAAGTGAAAATAAAACAAGCAGAGCTGTTTGATAAAAGACAGCGACAAATAAATATATAAATACATATTGATATATGTATATTTATATGTCTGTATACATGTACATATTTATATGGTATGGTTGCTATAACTTGCTTAAATGTCTTTTGCTAGTGTTAACGTCGCCAAATAAAGTTACAAAAGTGCGCTTAAAGACAATTCAATTCAAAGCTATTTATTTGTTGTTCCGTTATATGTGTATTTGTGTAGTGTTTGAAATAGTTTGATATGCCGAACTCGCTTCGCCTTTGCCTCGCGTAGGCGTATGTGAGCTGCATTTCCGTTGCGTATTTCACTGAACTCCATATCCCTTGTGTATAAGTTTCATATACATACATATAGTATATAAGTACATATGTTGTTGTATATGTATTTGAACATATTTTAGTACATTTAAGTGTGTGTAAATTTGTTTATTCTGCGTGAGCTGCATACATTTATTTATCTAACTACAAATATTTTATGGCGCACTTAACAATTCAGTATGAGAAGTTTAAACAAAGACAGAAGTATAATACTTTTTTTAATAATTTTTTTTCTTTAGCAAAAAGCTTAAATAAGCGCTTAAAGCTTTTTGAAAGCTCGTGTAATGACTCAACATTAACAGTTTTGCAAAACAAGTCTTGGTAGTAAAGAAAACCAGTGCTAAATAATTTTAATCTACATAAATGGTTCCCTGTTAGAAAACTACCGGCTAAATTACTAGTTAGTTACCCAAAACGCTAACCGATAGAAGTTTTTAAGTTTTTTTTTACTGCAGTTACTTCGAAAAAACAGTTAACTAAAATAAGAAACGCAAGACGGAATGGATAACTACTGGTTACATAACTGGTTAACTACCCAATAGTGCTAACCATTTTGTCTTAAATTTGTTCAATCCATTTTAATTGTTACGACTAAAAATATCATGTAGATGAAATGGAAAAAGCAAGTTGAGCAAGACAACTATTGGTTAACCCACTGGTTAGCTAACCAAAAGCTTTGACCGATTTACGTTATAGATTCTCTAAATTTTAAATTTTTTTAATGTATGTATGCACATATTTTTATACCGTCAGAAAGTAGAGATTTCAACAAAGAATTCTGAATTTTGAAGGAAATCGTGATATATGGATATTTATATTGATTTTTATATTGATATTGATGTTGACATTGATGTTGGTATTGATATTGATATTGATATTGAAATTGATATTGAAATTGAAATTGATATTGATATTGATATTGATATTGATATTGATATTGATATTGATATTGATATTGATATTGATATTGATATTGATATTGATATTGATGTTGATATTGATATTGATATTGATATTGATATTGATATTGATATTGATATTGATGTTGATATTGATATTGATATTGATATTGATATTGATATTGTTATTGATATTGATATTGATATTGATGTTGATATTGATATTGATATTGATATTGATATTGATATTGATATTGATATTTATATTGATATTGATATGGATATTGATATTGATATTGATATTGATATTGATATAGATGTTTATATTGATATTTATATTGATATTGATATTTATATTGATATTGATATTGATATTGATATTGATATTGATATGGATATTGATATTGATATTGATATTGATATTGATATTGATATTGATATTGATACAGATGTTTATATTGATATTTATATTGATATTGATATTGATATTGATATTGATATTGATATTGATATTGATATTGATATTGATATTGATATTGATATTGTTATTGATATTGATACTGATATTGATATAGATGTTTATATTGATATTTATATTGATACTGATATGGATACTGATATTGATATGGATATTGATACTGATATTGATATTGATACTGATATTGATACAGATGTTTATATTGATATTTATATTGATACTGATACTGATACTGATACTGATATTGTTATTGATACTGATATTGATATAGATGTTTATACTGATATTGATATGGATATTGATACTGATATTGATACTGATACTGATATTGATATTGATACTGATATTGATACTGGTACTGATATTGATACTGATATTGATATTGATATTGATACTGATATTGTTATTGATATTGATATTGATATAGATGTTTATATTGATATTTATATTGATATTGATATGGATATTGATATTGATATGGATATTGATATTGATATTGATATTGATATTGATATAGATGTTTATATTGATATTTATATTGATATTGATATTGATACTGATATTGATATTGTTACTGATATTGATATTGATATAGATGTTTATATTGATATTGATATGGATATTGATATTGATATTGATATTGATACTGATACTGATATTGATATTGATAATGATATTGATATTGATATTGGTATTGATACTGATATTGATACTGATACTGATATTGATACTGATACTGATACTGATACTGATATTGATATTGATACTGATATTGATATTGATACTGATACTGATATTGATATTGATATTGATACTGATACTGATATTGATATTGATATTGATACTGATATTGATATTGATATTGATACTGATACTGATATTGATATTGATATTGATATTGATATTGATATTGATATTGATATTGATACTGATATTGATATTGATACTGATATTGATATTGATATTGATATTGATATTGATATTGATGTTGATATTGATATTGATATTGATATTGATACTGATATTGATATTGTTATTGATATTGATACTGATATAGATGTTTATATTGATATTTATATTGATATTGATATTGATATTGATATTGATATGGATACTGATATTGATATTGATATTGATATTGATATTGATATTGATATTGATATTGATATTGATATTGATATTGATATTGATATTGATATTGATATTGATATTGATATTGATATTGATATTAATATTGATATTGATATTGATATTGATATTGATATTGATATTGTTATTGATATTGATATTGATATTGATATTGATATTGATATTGATATTGATATTGATATTGATATTGATATTGATATTGATATTGATATTGATATTGATATTGATATTGATATTGATATTGATATTGATATTGATATTGATATTGATATTGATATTGATATTGATATTGATATTGATATTGATATTAATATTGATATTGATATTGATTTTGATACCAGAACTATGAGCATGAACTTAGGCTCAGTCGCGCAGTAATGCTAACTCACTGAACTTTGTTTCAAGAGTTCTTAAAAAAAAGTTCATAAAATAAAATCTGTCTATATCCTTAATGACATATACCACAAAACTTACTTTCGCCGTTTTAATAATTGAAAAATAACGTGTCTATTAAGTATTGCCAATATTAGCATATACGCATTAGATTCAATATATTTGGTTCACACTTCAGCACGTATGCACCGCAGTGCTCTTAAACCAGCTGTCAGTTTGCATTTGTGCTGCTGACATTCGATATTAACACCGTTGTCATTTACTTTATTTTAAGCCTTGCGGATTTGACAGCGCCCAGCAAATACCAAATTCAGTTGGTCAACACAACAATCCGCATTGATGCTTCTTTCTTCTTCTTCCATACTAACAAGTATGTGTGTAAACTTCTATTTCTTGCAGTCTTCCCTTTGTCTTTCAGTTGTACTATTTATAAGTTTTCGGCTTGAAGTATTTATCACCTTTACTCTTTGACATTTCTCACATTCATTTGTGTACGGTAAAGTAATGATAACGGCATATAATAATACTATTTTGGCATATGATCGCCCGAAAGTGAACTTTGCTTATGGCCGACGTCAACACCTGTCCAATAAATGTCAAATCAGTTGCTCTATTTGATATTAATAAGACAAAGAAATATATTTATTATAAAGATATATAAATTTGCTTTCAGCAGAGTTGGCTTTACGCGATTATTAATTCAACTTCGTTTGTTTGGGCGAAGTGTTGCCTTGGTTTAGCAAAAATGATCTAAACAACATTTTAGGATAATATCAAGTGAAATAATGTCAAATAAATAAGTTGTCCATGTATACGTAAGAACTTGAGTTTGACGGATCGGTTTGCAAGGCAGCTAATCGATTACATCACCAGTAGCCAGATCAACATGCTGCTTCCACCGCAGAGTGGAATTCTGTGTGAGACCAAGACCTTAGTACTCATCTCTACCTCTTTGACCCCAAGTGCTAGGCTCCTGAGACCGGATAGATCCTTACGTCACGTAAACGGAATGACGATCATCTTCAAAGGGTTAATATTCAGATCAAACCCACTGCACCGTCCTTTAGCCAGGTCCCCTTGTACTAGGTCACAGTTTCTTGAAGTTGTTCAGCTATATGATACAACTTTCTTATCTAAAAAAATTCTTGGAATATTGTATTTGGCAAATTTCGTGAGAAAACCTGACGAGTCTATAAAGTTTTCCATGCAATAATAAACCGAAGTCGGCGGTTCCGACAAATAATCAGTGCTCTGAGGGTCTCAGACGTTTTCTTCTTGGTGTTACAAACAAAAAAATACAGGCAAATTTATGCTCCTTAAGTCTAGTTGAATTCAATGGCTGATCCTCAAGATGGAGATCGATCGATCTTGGACTACAGTTTACAACCCTTTGTGATATACAATCACTGTACAGATGTTCAATAGGAGAATTCAATCGGCATCCCGTTACAGTCCGGAGTTTGGAGTGTAGTTTTGACATATGTGAAGCTTCCCCGTCTGCATTTCGCTGCTTCCAGGCGACCATATTGGTGTAGCGAATTGCCGACCGATTGCCTAGTATGTTGCCAACGACGTTTCCCTGGCTTTTCCCCATGTGCTGCCGGCTAGCGGCTTGAGGATTTTTTGTTATGGCTCTGTACTTTGACAACAATCGCGATCGTGTGAGGAGTGAAAGTGTATCTTAGACTCTTTGGTTGGCGGTAGTTACTTGGGTAACATCATCCTAGTTACCTACCACGGCATTCACAAATTTGTCAAAATCCCTGAACACCACTTAGACCACTATATGAGCTGATATTCCTCCTAAATATGGATCACAAAACCATTATATCGTCAATGAGCTTTTAGCCTACCACAATGTTTTTTAAAGCCACTAATATTAATATCAGCCAGTCGTCAGATATACCAAAATTGTGTTTAAGGCGATATTTGAACCTAAGTCTGGCTAAACCTGAACAGTAGAGGACAAAGTATAAGCCTAAATGATTCCAATTCACTTTTCTCCACAAAGCTTTGGCAATCTGCTTTTCAAAAGATATGTAGCTTTACTGAAGGTGGTCCTCTTGAATAGTTTTCAGTCAGTACACCTACCATAGCAGTGACATAAACCTTGCTTAAAGCAAATACTTCACAGGATTGCTTACGTTCCAGTCTATGCTAGACAGATCTCGTAAACGTTCTGGTTTTTAAACAGCGTTTGCCAAGCTCAATGTAAATTGATAGATTCAACGTTAGATTGCAAGAGGACAGCGGCCAAGCTCACGATAGGTTTTCAGATCCAAAACTAGAACGGAAGAGACAGCGGTGGGCGGACTGGTTACGAATTGGCGTAAGAGTGGCCTCGTTTAGAGAGGTCATCGGCTTTGCGGTTCCTGCAGGCACTTGAAGAGCAGATATAGATATATTATATTAGGATTAAACTGCGGACCGCTTGAATTTCATACAGTTGAAATATCCACAGTGAAACACAAACATAAATATTTACATTAAATATTGTTATCAGGAAATTTACTTTCTACAAAATCTGCTCGAAATCGAGTATCCTTCCTGGAAATTGGAAACAGCTGCCAGATTTATGTTTACAAAGCGCTATTAAATACGATTCACCGCAAAATACGCGAAAAATAAAACAGTTAAATAACGGTAAAAGCATTTCAAAGGCGCCGCTTAAAGTGTTGAAAAGGCAAAGCTGCCGCTTAGCGACACTATCTCCCACGCTCACGCATTAATATCAACAAATGAGTGAATTCTACATAAGTACGTGGAAATATATGAGCATTTATGCTCTCAAGAGGCACTTCCGCATGCTTCAACAGCAAAGTGATACAGCACACTAAAGCTGCGAGCGCTCGCAAATTGGCTGCTCCAGCTTTGGCCGCGCTTCTGCTTGAGTTTGGTAAGGGTTTCGTTTGGATTATGCTGGAAGCACATATAAACTTCATCCATTAAGTATGAGTTAGTATAAGTGGATAGTGATTTTTTCAGCTTACGCCGGCTATATCCACAAAATATGCTTAGCACTTGTTTTTCTGTTTGACTAAAGTTTGAGCTGAGTTTCGAACCAGCTGTTCGCAGCCTAACACTTATGCACCAAGCGAGGCCAACACAACCACACGGCATACACACATACATACGTACATATGTGCATGCACAGCGTTGTATACAGTTATATGCGTAAAATCACACAAATAATCGAATTATTCGCGCAACTGCTGCAATTAATTACACGGATGAGTGGTCACATGATTGTTTCCGCTTCCGCGAAAATCGAGCGACCGAAGCAAATACCCAGCAAGCGGCACAGAATTGAGCATATTGCATGGCATGGCGACATGTGTCGTGCTGAAGCAAAGTATGCGTGTGTTGATGAGTGTTCATGTGTTGCTATGACTTTTCTACATGTGTATGTGTGCGTGTGTGAGTATGAAGTATGTGAAATCCAGTGTGAAAATGCCATTGAACCTTTTAAGCGCTGCTGGCATTTCACATCAATCCCACATAGCTATATTATAGCTGTGTATGTTTGTGTTTGTTTCGTTTGCATATTTTTTTGTATGTGTGTGCGTGTGTTCATCTGGAATTTTTGCTTCGCACGCCTATGCACTTTCACATTCTCCAACACGTGCTCAAGCTGCTGCATGCCCGTAGCTATTCAAGCTTTAATGGCGAATTGAATTACTTTAACATACATTTAGGCGTTGTGCAATTATTGGCAGCTCTTTGTCTAAATTAAATTAAAGTTTATTAAAGACAATTACTACTGATTTTGCTGTGCATTGTCTGTATAAATAAATGAAAATTAGATTAGGTTAAGCTGTTAGGATCGCCAGCAAAGCAAATTGCTCTTTTGGTACTTAGCTCTGACAGATGGCGTGCCGTTACGTAGTTCAAGAGAAGTAGTCATCCTTCAGGATGTCAGAGCTTGACGTGAATTCCAATATATTCTGCGGCCTCAGCAATGACACCTCTTCCACTACTTCATACCGCGATGCCGTCAAATGTTTGAAACGTTGCTTTGCTAGCGTGGAACAAGTGCAAAAACAAATGCTCCATTGGTTCTCTGGTGGCTTGCTATTTACATACACACATTTTTAACCAACATTATAGTAAAATCTGAAACTTTTTCCCAATCGAAAAGTCAGATCATATAATTGCCTCTTGCCAAAACTCCATTATCCACTGAGCTATAACCGAATGTTCTGTGTGTAAATTCTCCTGTCTCTCCGCTGATTATGCCGTGCAGTTTTCAGCGAAGACCGCTGTAGTCTCTTAGAGCTCCTGTTATAAACAGCGCAGCCTCTGAACTCTTTTCATTGGCTTTCAATAGGTAGATTTCATACTGCTGCACCGTAGAGCAGAATTAGTCGTACAAAGCTGTGTACCAACAGTGCATGAGAAAGGGGTTCTTTTCCCAGATTGTGCCAAGCTTCCGCCTACATGCATATAAGGCATTACCAGACATTGTATTTCCACAGTAGTTCACTGTCCGACACTATCCCAAGATCCACATTTACCAAAGGTTGCCACCATCGAGGGATTTTGTAATTTCTTGTCATAAGATCTGAATTCTCCGGCTTCAACCTCAGAACCTCTAATGATTCTGGTTTTTATTGAGAGTGACGGATTGGAGATAGCACTACATCTTGCGGAGTGCCTTTAAAGATATCCGGGGTCATTCTAGCGGCGGGCCATTCAACACTTATTCTTCTAATGGCCAAGAGGCTTTTGATCCAAGGCAGCAAGACCAACTGCTACTCACTCTATGCTTTTCAGAAAAGAAAAACATTCAATATTTAACGTTCCAGCAAAGTTCAGGAACACTCCAAGAGCGTATTCCTCATAGTAATCTTTGGAACCCTTGAACCCTTTGGATATTAAAAAGTCATGTACGAAGTGCAGTTCCTACTGATCTGCCTTTTATGTGTATACTTCTTGTGCTAAGAAAAAGCTTCCATCTTTGAATTAAGCTTCGGAATTAAAAATTAAATTTTAATTTTTTAATTAATTGTTAAGTTTTTTAAATAATTTAAAATTAAATTTTCTAAAAAAAATTTTAAAAATTTATTAATTTTTAATTAATTAATTTACATTCAAATTTTTTAGTTAATTGTAAATTTTTTTTAATTATTATAAATTTTAAAATAAATTTAATTAATTGTTAATTGATATTAAAAAAAATAATTAATTAACTAATTCATTTTTAATTATTTTTCAGTTCTTTGCTTAATTAAATTTTTAATGTTTTAATTAATTTCAAAAAATTTTTTAATAATTAAAATTTTAATTTCTCAATAAATTAAAAAAATAATTAATTATTTTTTAATTTAAATCATTTTAAAATTACTTTAATTAAAATTTTAAATTTATTAATTAAAATAAATTTTATTTTTTTAAACAAACTTAAAAACAAACTTAGCTAATTGCTATTAAAAAGTTTAACTAATTAATTAAAATTTCATTTTTTAACTTTTTTAATTAATTGTAATTTTTTTTAATTTTAATTAAGATTAAAAAATAATTCAGTTAGTGAATTAATTTTTATCAAATTTTATAATTCTTAAATTATTGACATTTTTTTTATTAATTGTAAAATGTTGTAATTAATTCAATTTTTTTAATAAGAACAATAATTTTTAATTAAAATTAAAAAATGTAATTAATTAAATAACTCATTTTAAATCATTAATTAATTTTATTTTAATTTTAAAATTATTTAATTGATTAAAATTTTAAGTTTCTAATTAATTTGGAAATTTTTTAATTAATTAAAATTTTTAATTAAATTTAAAAAAAATTGTTAATATCACAAAATTAAGTTGTTTAATTAATTAATTTTTAGTTAATTGTTACAAAATTAACAAATCTGACTTAAATGTAGCTTAGTTTGCCTGCAAAACTTTACTTAGAGCATACAATGTATAGTCAATCCGTTAATTTCAATTACTAGCAGAAAATTAAGAACATATAAACTATAACATTATTATTCGTAAGCACTTTCACATGCCTGCAAGAACGTACTAAGCTTATGTTATGACTTGCGTCATAACTGAAAACCATCTGATTGGCTTAACCTCACTACCGCCTACAGTCTGTCTGGGAGCTGATGTTGGCCGCCTTTTATCGCACATTGGAAAGCGGAACGTCATCACGGACTCCGTGTACGTGCGTTGCGTGAAATTTTACGACATTTGCGGCTCGTTAATGTTAATATTTCCGCCATTTTTATATTTATACATTCGTTTAATGCCGTTTGCAAATTAAAGTGTTGCCATAAACGTATATACTTTAAGAGAAAAGGTTGCCACTTCGAAAAGGACTCTTTGAGTTTTTTGATTTTTATTGAGCACTGTAATTTTTTACCGAACAAATAGGTGAGAACTTGTTCGACAATTGTGGAGATCATTATGAAAATCTGTTTTAAAGTTTACAAGTTCAAAGCCTTTGAACAGGAAAACGAGGTGAATTGGGTAAATAAAAATTTAAAATAAATAATCTGGAGGTTAAAAATACATGAAAAAAATTTAAAAAATAATTAAAAAAAATTTAAAAAAACATTAGAACAACTCATGTGTTTTTTAATTCTTTATTTTTTAATTAATTTTTTTTATTAATTTTTTTAAATTTTTTTATAAAAATTTCATTAATTTTTTTTTTTTTTTGAATTTTTCTTCTATTTTTTTTTTTTTTTTTTTTTTGTATTACTCTTTTTTATTATTTTTTAAAATTATTTTTCATTATAATATAAATATATGAACTCCCCTAATGTCCTCGCACACATAATATTTTATTATTACCATTAATGGTGCTTCTATTGCGGCACTGTTGCGACGCGTCGCTCTCTTTATTACCGTTTTTGCCTTTATTTGTGAAAATTTGTGCAATTTTCATTTATGTCGGATCACGTCCGTTTGGTTTTTGCTGGAAAAGGGTATCGATTTCTGACATTTTATACAAATGTTATTGTTACAAAGCAGTGGTATGATTTTTTGTACCCTTGGGCCTCCACTTAGTTGACAGACGATGTAGAATCTACATATTTTATTACGACGAAATCTAAAATCTTTAAATAGAGAGTAGACTTTGGTTCAGAAACAAAAAGAAAAATAAAAAAAAAATATTTTTAATGAAAACTTCAACCCTTCAACCGAAAATGAGCTTCATCACTGAACAAAATTTTCTTGTAAAAATCGATTTTGTCGGCCACCTGTTTTTGGATTCACGGAATGTGAGACGTCAAGGTCGTCTAACTCCAATTCCTATATGAGTTGGATTTTTTAGCCCGCAAAATCTTCCATTAAGTGGATGGGCACAGCTCCAAGCGCCTCTTAGGATTATTACTTTGTATGATTTGCAAACGTTGTTCCAGGTTTTTCATTATGAAATGGCAAACCAAACACCAAAATTATTATCTCATTGAAAATCACACGTCGATGAAACAATATCCGTTACTATGGCGTTTATTGCCATCTTTATTACCAGACCACAATATAATCATAAAAGCAAGCTCAACTCATTTCGTTAAGATAACCTATATAATAACATATAAATTAACCGATGAAGGCATAGATATAGTCCGCTTGCGCCCATTTATAAACTATAATATTACGAATATATAATAATATGCTGAGGTATGGAATTTCATCTTCAGATGGTTTTAACAAGGTCTTTATCCAATTTTTATTCCCATGCATAGATGGATAGTAAAATTTAGGCTTTGCAGTTGTCCCCCGGAAATATATTAAGAATGGTCGCGACTGCGGTGATATGCTCCCTCTCTACATAAATTGCACTTAGGGTCTTAAGTCTGCTTCTGCAAATTGTTGGGAATCGGTTCCATGTCAGAGATGAAAGAGACTGTGCTCATGTTGGTCAAGTGCTTCCTGAGCCTGCAGTGCCCTTATAAAGCGTGAAAAGGAGGCGGAATTTCTCTGGAGGGAAGTTGATCATTTCCTTAAACTTGCGAGGTTGGAGCCTCCCATAATTAGCTTGGTATGAAGCAATCGCTCCATAAGTGACACTATTGTCACTATTGCCTTACGATTATGGTACACAGCCATTTTATGATTTCTACTTGCAATCCCAAGATCTGCTTATAATGAGTGCCTTAATGGCTTTGGATGGTGTTAAATCCACGTGCCTACTTCACCGTAAGGTTGAGTCTAATGTTAGGCCAAGGAATTTGCACTCTTTAGACACTTTCAACTCCCTGCCACCGAGTGTTAGGGGCGCTAAGCCCGGAAGAGATCTTACTAAAAGGGACAAGGGTTGTTTTTGACGGGCTGATATTTAACTGCACCCTTTGCTAGACTTAAGCTCCTTTGAACTACGTCGCAGAGAGTATTCTCAAATTTGCCTCATGCCATTATAACAGTGTCATCAGCATTTTACCTGATTCTTGACTAATAAGTAATATGAGAAATTATTCCAAATTAAGAAATAAAAAATAAACTTCTGCGTGTCCAAAGAAACAAAATAAACGGTGCTATAGAATGGGATCACCTTCTCCTGCTGGATCGAAAAAACGATGCATAACTAGACCAACCGTATAATAACACAGAAGTGAGGTTATGAACCTCCAATATAATTAGCGTTATAAACGGAACCAAAATTTCTTTCTGGGGAGGTTTTTCTTTCCAAAATACTTTTGATATTGATTTTACTTCATACATTCTTCGAAATTTGATTTAAATAACTATCAGTCTTCGAGTGGGGGTTTTGAAACCCAAACCATGATTCACCTCCCGAGAATCAGCCACTGATTAGAATTTTACTTTCGCAACAATCCGCAATATCTTAAACGTTGAAGCGTGCGACATTTTCGGTTGTTGGTTTTGGGGACGCATTGAACCAAGCATTCTCCAACATTGGCTCTCTGTTAAGACGCAACTTATACGGTATGCTTAGTCGGAAAAGCTCAAAGTGTTTAATATTTTAAGATTTGTGTAATACAGCACACTCTAACGGGCTTTTGCGGTACAAATATGTGCAGCTGTAGTCAGCTGACAGCCGTAAACGTGAAATTCTAATTGTGTCATAGAACATGCGGAAAGAGATTTGCTGTGTCGAAGTGGCTACATATTTTCTAACACTTAACAACTACAACCAAGAGACTGAACAAAACCGTTATTACTTCTCTTTATGATTTATGTGAATTGCTTATGAATGTCAGTCAAGTCAGTAAGCCAAACTCTAAGGCTATTTAGCAACTCTATACAAATCTCAGCCTTACTCTGCCATAATCTTCAACACAATACGATTAAACAAAATCCAGAGTAGTTAGATATAAACTACATACAACTACAACTACAGCCAGCTCTTCAAACAATTCTTCCCAGCTCTCTTCCTTCATAATGCGTACAACAACATTACTGAAATTTCACACTTTCTCTTATTGGTTCCATATTTAGCCAACGGGCAGCCATTTATTTATAAGACTTCAGCCATGAATAGTTGTACTAAAGTATTGTTGTTTTTGTAGTTATTGTTTTCATAATTGTCATCATGAATTATTGCTGCTATTGTGCAAATAAATAATGGAAGGTAAGTGGGCGTAATATGAGATACTGTCGGAAGTATCGTGTGTACGGCTGCAGAGTAGAAAGGAAAGCAGGAAGGGTTTAGTGAAGTGTAGCGATAAACATGTTTAACTGTACAAAAATAGCAGCTTTGCAAGAATGTTTGACATTTTCTACAATAAATTGTTTTAAAATTTTTAAAATAAATTAAATCCGTTCGGCCGCCTGTTGTGATTGCAGCTTCTCGACGTCGAACCTTCCTTGTGTTAGTTGACGTGCGTTTTTTTGCTGTACAGCGGCAGGTGCGTATCTTTGCTGCATCAAAACAGTGGTTCGAACCAATGCTAGAACCACAGAGCGTTCGCACGTCTAAAGCACTGGAGGCGTGTCTTCCGTCTATCATAACCTGATCGATCTGGTGGTGGCTTTTCGATACGGAGATAGCCAGGTAGCTTGATGATTTTTTCTATGCTGGAATATGGTACTACAAATAATTATATTTTGGACCCCGGCGAAGTCGATCAGCCTCAACCTGTTTGAAAATGTTTACTCATGAAGGCAGAATTTACAGAACGTTGTGCCAAATTCTTTGTCCACCCTAGCGTTAAAGTCGCTCGAAGCGCTCATAAAAAGTTTCTATGGTCACATCGTCCTACTCTTTCGAAGTGGCGTGGGTGCAAATCAGCGATGTTTTGAAGAACTTGCTTCGATGCGGATTGTGACTAGACGTTTATTCAACGGGATGATGCCAGTATTCGCCCACGGAGTCTCTCCCCACCACGTATTCCACACCGAATTTGCGGTTCTTTATATGACCAGTGTAGTAAATGTCACAAAGACCTACTCATCTTAGTCATTGTTCCGTCCATCGCACTTCTTGGGCGGCGGTGAAGTCAGTCTTCACTCTTACAAGGAGATCAACCAGCCGGATAGCAGCACCTCTCAAATTAAGATACACGGCATTCCAGGCAGTCGCCATTTTTCAAACAAAATTTTTTTCGTGTTCCCTGAGGTGGGGATTATAACAGCATCCTTCCTGATTAAGAATTTCTTTTGATTGTCACCAGGATGCGCCATTTTTTTTTACACCTGTCTCTACCCCCCCTCCAATTATTTAATTTTTAATATTTTTTTTGTAAAATTTTTTTTCTGTAATCTTAAGATATCAATAAAAACACCATAAAAAAATGGATACTAAAAATATTTTTGTTTTTTTTTTTGTAATAAAACTCAAAAAACTGCCCAAAATTTGATTTCTAGACTAGAATACCCCCTTAAAATCATAATCCTAAACGTTTACAATGAAGTCATCAAAAGGTAGTCTCTCATCCGAGGCATTTATGTTCTTTTTATTGGGTATTTTTTTATGTGGCGGAGGATGTTTCGGCTTCTCATCCTCAAACGGATGTTTTTCGGCTCACCAGCTTCATTCGCCGATAGCCTGTCTTTTTCCTCCTGCGATTGCGCGGCAATCCAGTAGTATGTGCTTCAGTGTCTCTACTCTTGGGTCACAAAAGCGACACAGCTACGTGGGCAATACCCTGATCTATGCAGTTGAAACCACTGCCTCCAGTGACCTATATAAAATTAACTAATTCCCAAGCCATTTTCTACTGGCCCTTTCCTCTTTCCGTAGCTCTTCTCGAAAAGTGTGCGTTCGCACAGCGAAGAATGGTTTCAAACGTATCGGACTGGTTGCCACAGCTTCTTTTGCTAGGAAATTGGCAAACTCATTTCCATTGACCTATGCTAATGGAATGTGGTTTTTGGGACAACTCCGTTAAGCATCCTTAAGCACTCTTGTACCATTTTTGATTTGATTGTGCTTGTAATGTAAGTGCCGCTTGACTATCACTGAGTATGAAAATTCGTTCTCAATCATAGTAATTATCTAGGTGTTAGATGAGTGAACCTGTAGTACCTCAAGTCTGGCTAACTACTTCTCAGTATTCGAGTACTCTACCGGTTTACCATTTTTCTGCGCAAGTATTGTTATATCGTTGCCCTATTTAACTACTCGATCACAATTGAAAATTTATTACAACAAAAATGCATAAAATGTGGCAACTCTCTTTCACCTAAATTACACTATAAACATGAAAATATAACAAAAATTTATATTTTTCTCAAATTGCCACATTTTAGGTAGCTGGAAAGACTTAAAGATTTATGCTTTGTTTTCCCAGTAACTGTTGTCGAAAAGTTTATTCAAAGCAACAACAACAACATAACCACCCGCACCCACACATATGTGCGACTTGAATGCGTGCGCAAAGTGTGCTGACACCAACGGCAGCAGCAAGCATGAAAAAACCTTAACAACAGCAATAAGCATAAAGTGAAAAAGTGGAAATCTGACAAGCAGTAAACGCTTTGCTTTGCGCACCAGCACACGTCTAGGGCAGCACAACGCGGGAGAGCGCGCTTTGAAGACGCTGCTGTCGGCGACAAGTGCCATAGTTTGCTTACCTTGTTGACGACACGCCAGTGTGGTTGTTGTTGTTGTTAGTGCTAGTAGTGCAGTTGTTGTTGTTTTTGTTATTCTTACTGATATGGTTGTTTTTGTTGTTGTTGTCGTCATGTTGTTGTCATTGTTGTTGTTTCATTGCAGTTGTTGTTGTTGTTGTTGTTTCATTGCTGTTGGTGTTGTTGTCATTTGTGTATTTTCATTACTGTTGTTGTTGTTGTTTCTTTGCATTGTTCTTGCTATTGGAGCAGTTTTTATTGTTGCTGTTATTTTCGATGTTGTTGTTGTCTAACTGCGGTTTTCCGGACCTGCTCCCCCCGACCCGTTACTGCAAACGATTATAAAATTTTCCACTTTGTTAACTGCCAACCAAAGGAATTGGAAGTCAAGCAAAGAAGTCGGTGAAGGGGTGCGAAGAGTTGACTACCACAACAACAAGCAACGCTTGCGCTGGAGAGAGCGCCTGAGCGGCAGCGGGCGTATTGTCGCCTCAAGGAGCGCTTTTGTGGTTGATTCTCCTGTATAAGTGTAACTGCACATGCACTCACACACACACACGCATGCATTTTCTTAGTTGTTATGATTAGATTTTTAGCTAAGTTCTTCTTATGCTATGCTGCCGCGCCCTTTGCTCCCCGCAGCTTGAAGTTTCACAAATTGTTGCCGTGACTTGCTTGCGTCGCTCATATATATAAGTGCGCGTGTGTTTGCGTGTGTGTGGTTAACTGCTGTTAGCTGCAAGCTACTGCAATTCACTTTGTTACTGTTTTTGTTGTTCCAAGTACGCCCTACTCACTTGCCTTAAGGCCATACATTTTACTGTTATTGTTGCTCGCCTTTCTGCAGCTTTTGTTATTTGCCACTTCTATTGTACGTTTCTTAAGTGTATATGTGTATGTGTGCGCATGTAGAATTTTGGTTTGTTGCAATAAAGTTGATGTCAGTCAAAAACGTAGCAAAGTGAAAAAAAATTCAATAAACTCGTGCAACTTTTGTGAGTGTGATATTTAGAAAAATCCCTACAACAACAGCAACAATGTAGTTGCAGCGAAATGAAAGCATGAAGAATTGTATGAAACTTAAGGCAGCTTTTAGCGCGCGTCTTTAAAACGTAAGAGTGGCGTGACGACTTGACAGAAGTTAGCGCTAAAAGGTGGAATTCGGGAATTTCAGGCAAAAAATTAAATTAAAAAAATATTTACGTTGATATCTGCAAGTCGTGCTTGTCTTTAAAATTTCATTTATACGGATTTCAGCTTTCAATGTATCATGACTAATTTCGAGGTTCCCTACTTGTATAAAGAAAAAATAGAGAAACTTCAAACTTAATGGGGAAACGTTTATTATCATTCGAAAAAACACACTTTGGCATTTATTTTTTTTAGATTAGCTCTTTCAAATGTTGGCCACGGCTACGTCTCGGATGATCCATGCGCCAAGCCGTACATATATTGAGTTTTCGAAAAAGTCTTTTCGTATTTAACCAAAAACATAACAAAATTCGGAAGAGTTGAAAAAAGTTACAGCTTTTCAAAAACGAGTGAATGAAGAAATTTTCTATATTATATTTTGAAATTTTTATATACAAAAAGGAAGAAGGCAACGCAAGCCACCAATGAAATTTGTGAAATTTACGGAGGCGATGCTGTATCAATTCGTGTAGCACAACAAGTGTTCGCTAGCTTCCGTTCTAGAAGTTCCGAGGTCGCTCTGGTCGACCTTTCTTTGAAAAAGTGGATGATGTTATGAAAAAGATTGACCAGCACAGTCACTTAAGCAGCCATGACATCGCTAAGAACCTAAACATTCACCATCAAGCGGTTTTGAACCATTTAAAAAAGGCTGGCTACAAAAGAAGCTCCATGTTTAGGTACCACATGAATTGTTTGTGAAAAATTTATTGGACCGAATTACCATTTGCGATTCTTTCCTGAAGGGAAATGAAATTGAACCATTTCTGAAGCAAATGGTAACAGGAGACGAAAAATTAATCAAATACGACAATAATGTGCGAAAAAGATCATGGACCAAGCGTGGTGAAGCTCAAAAATGGTTGCAAAGCCAGAATTGTCCCCTCGAAAGGTTATGCTAAGTGTTTGATGGAATTGGGGAGGAATCATCCACTATGAGCTACTCCAACCTGGTCGAGCGATTGATTCTGCATTTTACTGTCAACAGCTGATGAGCTTAAAGCAAGCAATCGAAAAAACGGACAGAACTTAACAACAGTAAGGGTTTCGTTTTCCATTGACTCAGCAAAAACTGACAGAGCTTGGCTGTAAAGTTTTAATGCATCCACCATATAGCCCTGACCTTGTCTACTATTTGTTTCGGTTAAAGCAGAACTCTTGGAATAAAGTTGGTTTCAAGAGAAGCTTGTGAAAATTACTTGCTTACAGAAAAGTTTTACATTAATGAAATAATGTCTCCAACAGGAAAATCACAAAAAGTGGTCGACCAAAATGGTCCACATTTGGTCCATTAAAAGTCATTATAATAATAAAAAAATAAGTTGAAAGGTGATTAGGAATACGAAAAGATTTTTTCGATTACCTAATATATATAAGGATGTATGACATTTTTCGATTTGTTGTATTATTTTTTTTTTTTTTTTTTTTGTTTTGCACACGCTTCTTGAAATTTTAGTTTTTGCCTAAAAAAAGGTAAAAGTATTGAAAAAGTGGTATAAATCGTGCTTGGCTCATCTATCTATCTTGATATTTTGCATAAAGCAAGCCGTACAACTTCCGAAATATGATATTATAATATGAAATAATTTTTCAATTTACGAAAAAGTTCTCATTAATTTTCATTTGCATTAAAACATTCCTTTAAAAGTTATAAGCATTTGAAGTTATACATCAAGCCTTCATATAAGTGATTATACATTCAGTGTTGCTCATACGACATGGTGCACTAAATGTATGCAGTACATTTTATGCATAATTTGTACAGAATATAGCTTTTAAAGGAGTGATTTTATAAGAAAAATTTTGAAAACCGTTTTTGTAGAATGAACAGTTTTGTATTAAGAATATCATTATATGGAATGTTGCTCATACGCCATGGTATGCTACATATTGTTACTTAAAATACACAATATTATGTCATCAAAAATTCGAAATTGAGTTTTTACGATTCACTACATCAGATTACATATATGTAGCATAAAATTTTCAGCTATTGCTGTCAGATATAACCAATTTATAACCATTTTATAACCATTATATAGCCATTTTATAACCAATATACCATTTTATAATCAAAACTAAAATTTTTTTCAATATGAGTGGTTTCTATTATATCGGTGTTTCTTCGCCTGTAAACTTACGAAAAGTGGTACAAGGTGCGTTCCAAAGTAAACGGTACTTAAAAAAAAAACAGAACAAATGATTTTTTCGGCAAAATCAATTTATTTTATTCAAAATAGTCTCCATCTGCTTCAATACAGCTTTTTGCACGGACCAAGAGCATGTCAAATGAGTGTTTGATCTCGTTGGCCGGTATGGCCGCCATTATGCTGGTGCAAGCCTTTTGAATGGCCTCTACGTCTGCATAACGCTTTCCTTTCATGGGCAAATGTTTTCTTCCGAAAAGAAAGAAGTCGCATGGTGCTATATCAGGTGAATGCGGGGAGTGGTTAATGGTTAAAATGTGACTTTTAGTCAAATAATTAGTCACGAGCTCGATGGATGAGAGCAATTTTGGTTTGGTCTTCAGTCAATTTGTGCAGAACAAACCGTGCACATACCTTTCGTAAGCTCAAATGTTCGGTCAAAATGTGATAAATCGATGTTTTGGAGATGTTCAATTCCATTTCCATGAATTTCAATAATGATTTTGGATGATTTTTGATAAATTCACGCACAGTTTTGGTTTTTGATTTGGTTTTTGATTTTGATTGACCCACATGTTGATCGTCATTTATGTCCTCACGACCACTTTGAAAAGGTTGAAACCACTCGTGCGCTCCGCTACGGGATAGGCAATCATTGTCATAAACTTGTTTCATCAATTGAAACAAGTTTCGGTAAAAGTTTTACCAATTTTAAAACACAATTTAATGTTGGCTCTTTGTTCGAAGCTCATTTTCGCAGCGATAACACAAATATACTGACACTTAAAACGCAATAACTTCACTTCCAATGAATGAGTTGTCTTGAAATTCTCACTGAACAATCGATAAAGATGGCAGATTCTAAAGAACTAATCGACATATAGATGGCGCCACCAGGGAACGCTAGATTCAAAATGTCCCGTTTACTTTGAAAATCACCTTGTAGTTTTGTTGAATAGATAATTTTGTATCACAATATATAATTTAAATCGTAGGTGTATCTTTCCTCGCTTTGGAGCTAAAAAATTAAATGCAGAATAACAAAAAATTCCATGAAAAATAATAAAAATGTGTAGGCAAAGTAAAATGATTTTGAGTGAGGGAGTGAGTGTTAAAATTCGCGTCAAGGGTAGACATCCTAAACGATGACTACTTCTCTTGGACTTAACAAGTGAACTGCATCTAATATGTCAAAGGACCAAACTTGACTATGCGTGCCTTATTGGCCTACCAAATTGATCTAACCTTAAATTTAGGCACGGCTTTTTTGGAACAAAACTAACGGACAGTCCAATACACATTTATTTAAAATATATTGTTACATAAGTCTGCAGCAATAAATAGACTAACTAATACATACATACATACTTGTATGTCAAGTGCGACAGCCTTCGAGGCATCACCTGATGCCGGTCGAAATTGTGCTGCTCTACTAACCTACATACAAACAAACAACGTCGGTCCAATATGGACGGACACTATGCAATAGAATGTTTAGTACAGAGTCTGCGAAAACTTTTTGTAGTTGTTGTCAGCACTGGTATCGACTGCGTTGCTGCTCATAAATAATGCAGACGAAACGGAATAAGCAGTATAGTCATCCAAGCCATCTA
Organism: Bactrocera zonata; assembly: GCA_037783105.1. Lineage (NCBI taxonomy): Eukaryota > Metazoa > Arthropoda > Insecta > Diptera > Tephritidae > Bactrocera > Bactrocera zonata. The sequence continues at coordinate 197,515 of JBAWJQ010004639.1, read as the reverse complement.
TACCTATTTGAATATATATATGTATATATATATTATTTGTATGTTTGTGTGTGTGTGATACAAAAATAGCCAAGCTTCAAAGTGATTTGCATAAGAATATATAATAAAATAAGTAAAACGACTTTTAATTTGCCACACATAGCAACAACAACAAACAATACAAACCAGTTTATTAGCATAACTGCGGGCGCACAGTTTAACGGCAATGGCTTTGCGCTAGCACTCACTTCCGCTGCCGGCATTTGCATAACAAAACATTTTCAATGAAAGCACACGCATTTATTTATTCAATTGTTTTCAGCTTGAATTTTAACTTTTCGAACTTAAGCAGCAGCTCTGCGCAAGATTTGCCAAGCCATTAAGGCAAAGATTGCAGTGCGAGTTCGTGGCAGCGTGGAAAATTTTCATAATTTCAACTTGCCAACACATTTTAAGTGAAACAAACTAGCGGCAATTAGCTTTCAATGGAAAACCAAAACAAAGGCGTGTATTGTCTGTTTTCAGCTTTTGTTGTTGTCCATATAATTTCCATAATTTTCAATTATTAAGCGGAAACTCACTTTAAATAGCTGAAAATCAAATCGAATTAAGTGCCGCCTAAGCTCGCTTCAAGTGGAAGACAACAGAGGCAGAAGCCCACAATTACTCAATAGAATTCTAGTATTAACAAGCACTTGAGCAGTTGTTGAAATTTGAGCCATTCGAAATCACTGAGACTTCTTGAATACAGCCAAAAAGTTTTTCAACAAACAAAGTTTGTACACTTCAAAAGGAAATTGATATTTTATTGTGCTGAGCGTATAATGACAGCATAAACTTATTAAATTTAAATAAAAGTTTTTCAAATCTCCGATTTCAGCAAAAGAGGCTCTACGTTGATTAAATTATAGGTATATGAAGCAAGAAAAGCGAATTAAAGTAAATTAAGAATGTAGCATACCTTAAGGATTGCACACTCTAAGAAATTTAGAAAGGTTGCCTACTTTTAGGAATACACTTAAAACGTGGTAATGATTTCATGATTTGATACACAGCTTGACACGACTCACGCTAGATCTGTCAATAAAAGGCTATTGAAAGAAGTATCTCCACTTGGATTACCCGCTATATATTGTTATCACTGCCACCAAGATGCGTCAAACTCACTGTTTGTTTGTGGAAAGTTTTAAAATTTATAAACACACTTTTCGAAGAGCAATCCAAACATATGACGAACTAAAAGGAAGTGAAATCGACACACAATTATTCAGACATATTCTTAATTGACAATCAGGATTGATTAAGATAAACATTATACCAAGTTTTGCGGTGATTTTTACGGTTTTTGTTGTTATGATGTGAGCCAATCTCACCTGCTCTATAGTAATATGACTCTCTTTTGAACAGCTTACAACGGCGGTCCGTTGTGGTACCCAAACTGCCATATGAGAGCTGATAACACTCATACAAATCGACACAGCGCTTAGAGCGTATCGCGAATCCATTGTAGATAGCTTAATGTCAATTTTTTTTTGTATGGAGGAAGTGTTTCGCCTTGCAGGTACCAAACTTAGTGCATCGCCTTGCGAAGGAACTTTCAGCTTCTCACGATTGTTTTGTTACTACCCAGATGATACATAGTCTAGGGTTAGAAGTAGAGAGCTGCGATTTGGCTCAAATATATAAAACAATCATTTCTGGCCACTCCCAAGTGAATGCCGATCAGATAACTTTCCTGACTTGCGTAAACTTCAACACATGGCTCCATGCTATCGGCTATAACCCGCGTAAGCGGTGTCTACGCTATTAAAGAATGTTAATTTTGACTATATCTTCTTTTTCGCCGAAGGTAAGACTGCCAGTGCCTCAGTCTTGTAAAGCTTCGACAATAAAGGAAAAGTCGCCTGAATGTTTCTATCTCACTTTATTCTATACAGTAACTAACATCCGACAAAAATTTCAGTGCTACTGCCTGACTGTCTATACTTTAGTGTCAAGTAAGAGCCGCTAAGATTGCGGTAAGAAGATTTTGCTAAGGACAATCGCTTCAGAAATCATCTACAGCCTCTACGTTGCTCAAAGCAAGTGCTTCAGTAGATCTCCTAGAGCCTATACGGTAAAATGAACTTCGCTTCAGTAGATCTTCCAAGTTTTTCATTAGGCCAAAAGCATTTTGCAGTTGCAGCGAATGGTCAACCAGGCTAAGTGTGAGTTCTATTGATCCAGCACTAGAATTCAAGATAGCAATTGAGATCCAACTCGGTTTGCAGTTGCCAGTGGCACTCGGCAGCCAAACGAATCTGATAATGAAGCAGCTTGATGATATTGCTAGTGAGGATAGATACTCCTTGTCCAACTTGGAGCATACAGTTATCAAGTATAGCGCTAATATAGATACTCTGCTGTCGTAGCAGTTCGCCTACCGCCACAGCTACTATTAAGGTCCTTCTGCTTGAAAAGTACTATAGTAGTTCGAGGGACTACAACTTAAATGTGCGATAATCTCCTTACGGGGAACTGCTCTCCAATCTTTTATCCTAGTTTCGAACCATCCTTGGAAAACCTCAACATGCCTCTACTCCAACGACTACTCCCCGTCCACGTATCCCTGATTGCTATATGAGCGGAGGAAAAGTTTCGCCGAGTAGCCTCGACGACATAGTGATCCAAGCTTTCAGGAATGCGGTTGAAAGAATAGAGAATATCGGCGTGTCCTTGTTTAAATCCCTTTATAAACCCAGCATTCCTGAGCCTTCGAGCGCATTTTGCAACAATACACCTGCCAGTAACGTCCACGTGCAAGTTTTGTGTAGTTCGCAGTGCCACAGAAATGTCTACAAGTGCAGCTCGTTAGGCGAGGTCAGGCTTCTTAGCAAATGTAGCCTTTTCGATCGCTTTACGTCAGATGAATACCTTACACTATAGATAGATAGATATAGATTTTATTGGGTAGACTACGATTTCGTAGAGCCACTTTGGTGAAATTATTCCTACATACTTGGTCTCCATGAACGCTTTTTTCAAGGTATTTCTTATCAGATTTCACCTTATCAACAGCATGAAGCCTTGTGCCTTCGAAATAGTGAAGAGCCATGTCTGGGATCTCATATGTTCTAGTAAATAAAATCCATATCAAATTTACTTGGGACGAATTATAGAACCGAAACGTCAATGTGTAGTGTAACAGCTTTGAAAGCGATTAACGGTAACGTTTCTTAAAGCTATTGAACGTGTTAAAAATACATTGTTTTTTTTTAATGACTGTGATTGTAAAAATCTTAAGGAATACTGCCACAGTACCCTTTAGTAGAATAATAATGTTTCAGATATATAAACCTGATAGTCTTTGGAACGAATGCGCATTAGTAATGCAGATCTCGAGATCTGAGATATTTTCAAGTGACCTTTCGGTGATAAGACTGAAAACAATTGTATGCCTTTACGAGGATGGTACATTGATCTTCCAACTATTCGATTCCACTTTATGCGAAGTTTTGTTCTTTGTTACAAAAAATATCTAACTTAGTCTCTATGATTAACTTTTCTACAGGGCACTCACACAAAATGTTTGAAAATAATCATAAATTCAGGACCAATTCACTTTTGTTCGATATGACCACCTTTTGCCTTAACTATGGCCTTGAGACGATCAAATAACGAATCGCAAGCTGCCCGACCGTGACTTGCCAGTATTTTGGCCCACTCACGGATAATGGTTTCCTTCAGCATCTCGAGACTGGTGTATTTTTTACTTCGGACCTTGCTCTCCAAAATGGCTCAGAGAGAATAATCCAATGGATTCGCATCTGGTGAATTCGAGAGCCATTGTGTGGTCGTAATGAAGTTCGGAACGTTGTTTTTCAGCCATTCTTGGCTCACTCGCGCTTAGTGAGACGGTGCTGAGTCTTGTTGAAACGTTCATAGCTTGCGACCAAAATGTTTTTTTGCTCACGGTTTCCAAGCGGCCTCCAGAACACTTTCCCGATAATATGTGGCATTTTCTTTGACGCCAGGCTCGATGAAAACAATTGGAGAGCGCCCATCTGTGGTGACAGCGGCCCAAACCATTATTTGTGGCGGGTGCCGCCTCCTGGTGGACAACCGATGACTTAGATTCTCGTATGAACGGTCGGTCAAGTAAACCCTATCGTTTTGAGAATTTCCGAATTGCTCAATTGGAAAAATTTTTTCGTCAGAAAACACAATATTCGTAATTTGACCGCTTTCGGCCAAGCGAAGCGAAAAGTCGATGCCAATTTATTAAATGCTACTAACCAATAGTTCCGCAGCTACAATGGTAACGTTTATATATTCCTTTAAAGGTTAGGTCTACGCCGATATGAACTCTACAATCGGCGTTAGACATTTTCTACGTATGAAAGCTCGTGTGTCAGCGACAGATAATATCATACTCATGCCGAGAAAGTACAAGTATATTTATCAGCAACCCGAAAGTTCTTTATCTATTCTAACAGCAAAGTAAGAGTATAAAAGCTATGTGCGAATTGCATTACAACACAAGAAATCTCTTCTTTTCCTTTACCCCAGATAAGTAATACAAATAAACTACGACTTAGACCTCATTTACTTTACGTTATGCCACCACCTACTCCAAATCCGCGTAGGCTCAATTATTTAATACAACTTTGTTTAAATTTATGGAGTTACTTAAATAACTCCACCGTTTAAGGTCACACACAAATCCGAAACAATTTATTTGAAGCGTTCATAAAAACCCACATACCACGCAGTCACTTCTCCATGTGCTACGAATGCATAGAGTTGCAGATATTTGTTGCAACACTTAAAAGTAATTGCCTGCCATGAGATGTTGGAGTCAAAAATAACCTTGGAACGGAATGCCGCAAAGTATGCGGCAAATGCGGAAATTGCGCCCACACACGGCTTCAAAAACCAAATGCGAAGCAGGCAAAGCGACGAAGCGCATAGTCGCTACTACGCGTAAGTAGAGCAGTAAATACTTCGAGCTTCGAGAGGAGTGAGGGACATAAGCGCTTACTTAGCAGCTGAGGCGTCAGCGCGCGACTAACTAACGCCAGTACAGCAGTGAATATATCCGTGAAGGCGTGGAAGATAGATATAGTAAACGTGTGGCAAGTAGAGTGTGGCGCCAGGTGTGCGAAGCAGCCGAAGTTGCAGGTGGAGTTGTGCGTCTTGCGGCATTGTCGCCGCGCATTTGCGCCATAAATCAAGCCTAATGATTTAAAAACTTAAATTGAAAGACAACACTGTGGGTAGCAAGGTGTGCCACACAAAGTACGTATGTATGTATGTTAGGGTGACCGTTATTTCAGAAGTTGATTGTTGTTTTTGTTTTACAAGCGGCTGCTGAAACTGTTGACAATGTTAAATTTCACGAAAACTGTTGATAATGTTAAATTTAAACAATATATTTTTACAGTATGTGTTGCTCATACGACATGGCGTACTATGAAAACACAGTACATTGGAGCTTAAGTTTAATTACGTATAACTTTTAAACGATGGCGCTATGGGAAAAAGCATTCAGACACTTTTTTGTAAAGCGTGAAATTTTGTATTAGAATCTTAGTTTTTGTAAGTTCTAGTCTTTCATTGTTTCAAAGTTTAAGCCTTTTTTCAAAAAAATCCATATTTTTACCGCTCAATTTGTATGGTAGCTATATGAGATAGTATTTCGAATCCGAAACAATGTTTTTCATTTATTATAGAGTTATCCTTTGGCAATAATGTGTACGAAATTTTGCAAAGATATATTAAAAATTACAAAAGTTTTTCTTATAGAAATTTCATTTTGTTCATTCAGTTTGTATGGCAGCTATATGCTATAGTAGCCCGATCCGAAAAATTTTAAGATTAATTGTAGCGTTGTTTTAGAAAATAATTTTCGTAAAATGACATGAAGATATGTTGCCAAATAAAAAAGTTTTCCATACAAAAACTTTATTTTCATCATTCAGTTTGTATGACAGCTATGTGATATAGTAGCTCGATCCGGTAAATTTCGGTATATATTGTAGCGTTGCTTAAGAAAATAATTTATATAAAATTGCATGAAGATATCTTGTCAAATAAAAATGTTTTCCATACAAGAACATCATTTTGATCGTTCCGTTTGTATGGGAGCTATATGCTATAGGAGGCCGATCTCAATAGTATGGTCAGATGTCAATAGCATTGTCCTTGAAAATATTTTCTATCAATTTTCATGAGGATGTCTTATCAAATAAACAAGTTTTTCATGCAAGGACTTAATTTTGACTAATAAGTTTGTATGGCAGCTATGTGCTATAGTAGTCTGATCCGGAAAATTTCAGCATATATTTTAGCGTTGGTAAGGATAATAATTTATTGAAAATTGTCTTTGAAAATAATTTCTATCAATTTTCATGAAGATATCCCATCAAATAAAGAAGTTTTTCATGCAACTACTTGATTTTGACTAATAAGTTTGTATGGCAGCTATATGCTATAGTAGTCTGATCCAGAAAATTTCGGCATATATTGTAGCGTTGTTAAGGACAATAATTTGTTGACAAATTGCATGAAGATACCGTAACAAAGAAAAAAGTTTTCCATACAAGAACTTAATTCTGATCGTTCAGTTTATATGGCAGCTATATGATATAATGGTCCGATATCGTCGGTTACGACAAATGAATAGCTTCTTGTGAATAAAATAAGATGTATACATTTTCAGAGCGGTATCAATGGACCAGTTCGCGTATATACCTACAAGCGCACCCAGTTTGCAAAAACCACTCACACCCTAATCCATACATACGTTTATAAGTATATGTATTCGACTTTCACTTGCGAGACTCGCAGGCGATCAAGGCAGCTGTAATTTCGAAGGCCTTTGCATTTGTGGCCGTGTGTTTGTGGCAAAAACTACAGCAATAACGTCTAACGCGTCCGTCCCAGCGCGGTAGGCAGCGGCAGTTTAGCTGGAGCTTGGCAAACAGGCTTTATGCAAAATATGCCAAACGTGCTGAGAATTTGCAAACTAGAAAATGCAACTGCGGCTGTGGCAATAAAATTGTAGCCACCACACCGCTTGGCGCTTGCCACATGCCACGCAAGCAAACACCAGCAAAATGAAACAAAAACAACAACCCGCACAACAAAAAAGAAGACGGCATAAACTGCGCATTACACTGCCACAGCGTAAAGTGGTTTAAATGGCGCTGTTGCAACACCATAACTGTAACTGTATCTGCTGCCACTGCATCTATGCTGCTTGTTATGGTGGCAACATAAACTTTTTCTGATCACGCTTTGTTGTTGTTTGTTTTTGCACTGCACCGCAAAGTTTTGCCAGCACTAAAAATAAATTCCACTTACTTCACGCGCTTACTGTTGTTATTGTAAAGGATTTTTAGTGGCAGAAGCGCACAAGCGCAAACACACACTTACACACATACAGACGCGCACTGTGTAATGCAACAAATATCGTCGTCGATGTGTGCCTGCAGGTGTGTGGGTGCACGGTTTGCGCCATGAAACGTTATTCCCTTTGGTGCCGCGTGCAGCGTAATGCGCAGCATTTGAGGCGATTGTGTGGGCGTTGCGCTTTTCGGGATTTGTGGCGCACTAAAATTGCAAGCAATTTCTCTCCAATCTTTCCTTTTTTTAATTTTCAATGAATTTTATATGCATCATTCGGTGAAACTGTCGCTGCCAGCAGTTGCGTCATGCTCCATTGGTCGTTTGGCGTTTTCGCGTACTACTTTAATGCATTTAAAGGTGTACTCTAAGCTAATCACTTGCACAGTCAGTTTTGGAATCTGCGAAGAAGAGCTTTTTTAGTTTTTGCAGTAGAGATTTCGGTTGTCTTCACTTCCTCAATGGCACCAGTAGACCAAGACAGATCATTTTTGTAAAGGCGAAAATAAAATATAGTAGATTTATTGAGCTTACAGAGCTTTCACCTGCTATCAAGGAAACTTTAATCATTCAACAGCTCAAACAGCGTTGAAAGTGTTATTGAGCTTACAGAGCTTTTACCTGCCATCAAATAAGCTTTCATCATTCATCAGTTGAAAAAAACACACGATGTAAGTTGTTAGCCGCCCAAAGAAGCTTTAATCATTCATCAGTTGAAACAAACTCACATTGTAAGGTTTTATCACAAGCTCGAAAGCTCAGAGGTGCTTTGAAAATATTTGGCTTGCTCATGCGAAAGAAACTTTCTTTGGAGCTTTCATAATGACGTTGCACATGGCAAAGAAACTTTCATTGGAGCTTTCATAATGATAAGCTCAAGAGCTTTGGAAGCAGTGCGTACAAGGAGTTTTGAATCAACATGAGCTTTCCTATATGTGAAAGCGACTAGTCCATATAAAACCAATTTTCTTTGGAGCTTATCTTCATAAGCAGCAAAAGCCTTAAAAGCAGTGTGTATTTAAAATCTACATTTGTTGAGCTTTCGAAGCTTTTACATTTCACTCCAAACTTTCAAATGAGCTTTCATAATAAAAAACAATCTAATGAGCTTTCATAATGTAAAGCTCACTAGCTTTGAAAAAAGTTTAATTTAAAATGAACATTTGTTGGGCTTTTAGAAACTTGCATTGAAGTTTTTCTAATGTAGTCTTACATTTGAGAGTAATGCGTTCAGCTTATTTCAAATCAGCATATTTTAAGCTCTTAGTTTCTTTCACATGCCATTCATTACAGCAAACAGTTGTATTTAAGTTTCTCTTCAGATGCCCTGGAGCTTTAAACCTAGTATGTTCAGCGTATTTCAAATTAACTTATTTTGAGCTTTCAAAGCTTTCACATATCAAATTACGGCACAGAAAAACTTTCATAGGTGGTTTTCTTCAAAAGCTCTAGAGACGTAAAGGCGGAGCGTTCAAAGTGTTTTAAATTAACTTTTTTTTAAGCTTTCGGAGCTTTCACCTTTCACATTATTATACCAAACTAACTTCCATTAGAGTTTCTCTTTAGAAGCTGTAATTTAGAATTAAGATAAGTGTGCTCAGCGTTTTTAAAATCAACCTACTTTGGGCTTCCGGAACTTTCACATATTACATTTTAAGACATCAGAAACTTTCACTGTGGTTTCCTACAAAAGCTCTAGAGATTTAAGAGCAATGCGTTCAGCGTATTTTATATCAATTTATTTTAAGCTTTCGGAGCTTTCACATATGAAATGATAACACCGCAGAAACTTTCACAGGAAGTTTTCTTCAAAAGTTCTAAAGACTTAAAAGGAGTGCATTTAGCGTATTTTTAATTAATTTATGGTGAGCTTTCGGAGCTTTCAACTATCACTTTATAAATCCGAAGAAACTTTCACTGAAGTTTTCCATAAAAGCTCTAGAGGTTTAAGAGTAGTGTATTCAGCATATTTTTGTAGTTTGTACAGAAGATTTTTCCTCTAGAGATTTGAAAACAGTTTCCTTAAATAAACTTAAGTTGAGCTTTCGGAGCTTTTACATCTCACTCATTACACCGACCGAACTTTCATTGGCATTTGTCTGTAAAAACTCTAGAAATTTCAAAACGATGTGCTTAGCGCCCTTTAAATCAATTTTGACCTTTCGGAGTTAGTCTACGAAGTGTCTGTTTACAGAAATTTAACTCGACTAAGATCAGTATTTACACACTTCATTAACAACACTTTAATATTAATAATTCATTAAAAATTAATTTTTTATTATGAGGAGCTATGGCTTTGGTGTTCGACTAAGACAACCCGGGATTAAAAAACCTTAAACAACTCCATATAAAAATTGATCTAATATTATCACTATTATTCGTTCGAACTTAATATACGCTCTTAACAAGAAATGAGAGACATTTCCATATAGAGACGTGCGTTTACAGAAAATTAAAAAATCTGCTTTTAATAGAATTTCACCTACAATGAAACTTTACACCAGCCCAATCGAAGCAAGCCGCCATAATGAAAACCCCACAAACACATTTCGCGAACTTTTAAGCGCAGTTGTGCACAGTTGGAACTTCGCCATGCCACAAAACTTTCGCATTTATGGCTTATTATAAAAATAGTTAATACTGTAAATTCTATGGAAGCATTGAAATACTTGGTTAACCGTAAATTCTCACGTAAATATTTTATTAACAAAAACCATTTATTATCGGTTTGCAGCTGGCAACAACAGCCATGAAATAGATTGCATAAGTTAGAAAACTCGTATAAGCAGTTATTTAATATATGTATTTTCGTTATTAAATATTTTTACGTTGAAATATTTAATTTTTTCTTTTCTTCTATTTACAGGTATTGTAACTTTTGGTGGCAACTTTTTTATTCTTTATGAGAAAGAACAAGGCGTGAGTACTGCTAAATAGCTGACGAAAGCTTAATTTGCATTGTGCTTTCACTAGCAAATCACTTGAGCTTTATGCAAGTATATTTGAACTAGATTTCGGAATCAAAAGTAATATAAATATATAGTGATCCATTTCGAGGTTCTTTTTAAAGAAAAAAAAACGTAGAAACTTCAAACTTAATGGGCAATGTTTATTATCATTCGAAAGAACAATCTTTTCTTTCGCATTTATTTTTTGAAAACTATCTTTTTCAAATATCCTTTCGTTGAGTAAAATTTTCGATGACTCGTTCGAGCATTTTGACTGGTAACTGGCGAATGACAAGCGGGATGTTTTACTCCAAAGCCTGAATCGAAGCGAGACTGTCCGCATAGACTTTACTTCAGACTTTTCACAGGAAAAGGTCTAACGATGTGATGCCACACGGTCACCGAAGTGTTCTCTTAAAAAATTCATTGATTGCTGCGATGTGTGAAAAGTGGCACCGTCTTCTTGCAACCAAATGTCGCCGAGATCACAAGCTTCCGTTTCTAGCATCAGATAGCCGGTTATCGCCATTGACGGTTACGTTATCACATCATTTTTGAAAAAATATGTATGTTAGATACTCATTGAGCCAGAAATGGCTGAACATAATTTTGCCTGAAAACGTCAGATCTTCTTGGAACTTTTCAAGATTTCATTAACGAAGCGATGTATAGCCGCTTAGCTTACAACAAAATGTCCCATTGTCAAACTCCATCCGAATGAAAATAAGCTGGAGCTCACCAAGCTTTGGATAGCAATCAGCACTTGTGAGGTTACGACAGTCTTCTGGCCCAGAGTAAAGGTCAAAAGCTTCATTTAACAGCTTACTCTCAGCAATGATTACTTCACTGCAATAAGAGGCATACTGAACTCTATGTAATACGTATTATCTCCTCCAGATTAGTGCAGAATACTCTTCATGGGTTTAGCTTCAAAATATTGATATGTGTTTCTGAACAATTTAATCACGCTGAAAGGTTAAGAATTACTCAGAGCAAAGTACCTTCAATCCGCTCTACCACAGTGATCGTTAACTTTTTATATTTTGTTCTGGATAACACAAAAATATAGTATGCAGGACTCAAACATATGCCAAAATGTAAAATAAAATATACATACAATATTTATTTACATAGATATATATTTATAAGTATCTCCTGCAATTCTCGAACCTATGTGAGTTACCTTGAAACCAACCAAGCAGCGTAGTAGTCAGCGATTTATTTATAGCATACATTGTGGCGTGGCCAACGAAGCATTTCAACGGTTAAAACCGATGGTGTGGAAATGTGTTTTGATAGCGTGCTGAGCAGGAAATGAGCATCAGCGCAAGTGTATTTAAGGCATCCGTGGCTGAGTTGCTTAATTGCGCCCCGGCATTAAAGGAAGAAGCAAGATAAAATAAACAAAGAACTCTAAGACATCCGAGTGTTGCTTAATTGTGGCTGCTATTATTCTATAAAAAAAGTAAAAAAAATTTAAAAGAACTGAGAAAAGTTGATAAGCATATATTTCGGAATGAGAAGAAAAGGTAATAAAGTACCTTCTGCAAGCTAGCAGTAATATTTAGCCTACCTTAAGGCACTTCCATGGAAACCCTCAAACACTGTGATGGTCAATTTTTTTCAAGCTTCTGTTAAGGCGAATTATTCGCTAGCAATACTTTATCGCAATAGACAGGGAATGCTGGATCTCACTTGATGTCAAGTCTTGACTATAAGTTGGATGTATCAGAACCTCCAAACTAAGCTCGCATATCTTCCGATGAAAAATTGTCGATATGTGCGGCCAAAGGCCGAAAACACTGAAACCAAAGTCCATCTGGATGAGAACGAACAGTGATTCCGCTAACTTTATGCATGCGGTCATTAGAATTATGAGCTGTAAGCGAGATCAGCAAGCATTGGTTAGCAGATAGCACTTGTAGGACTGCGGAAGCCATTTTAACCAGAACGGAACGTAAAAAGTCCAGCTGCTAGCTCTTAGCAAGGCTCACATCGCAGCAACGATAGGCGTGCTAATTGTATGCTGTCTCATATCCACTCACGTGATGAGGCTAAATATTTTGGAAGATGAAACTTGTCAAAGTTGCAAAGAGTCAGATAAAATCCAAATATCTAGGCACTTTCTTCGCCACGATTCAGCTTTTGTCAAACTAAAGTTAAGGCAACTCGGCATCCAGTCCTAGTAGCTCTCGTATCACAATGGAATAGCTGTCTCTAGCCAGACGCATGTGGCCTCACGGAAAATCATCCTTATTTCCTAAACTAACCTAATAACTAATCTATATGGCCTGATTTTGTCCTGAAGGATCAGAAAGTATCTCCTTTTGGCCAAAGCTGGCTGCTGCTGGACAATTATTTCCTTCAAACGATCGAGTTCAGGTCAAAATTAAACGATTGGTTGGAGGAGAGTAGCTCATAGTGCTAATACCATCATAAATAAAGTAAAACAAATTCCTTTAAACGAGTTTGATGAAACCCAAATTGTGCCTAATTGTCTGTTGAATAGGTAGTTGATTTGATATTCAGGCTAATCTAAGGCATAATCACCTATAGTATCCTTCGCAAAAGAACAGTTGTGAAGGAGGGAAATGCACTGTCACTTTGGAAAGTAAGTAAGTATGTAAATAGGTTCACCCCGCAAAAATGGCGTCCCATTGCTCTGGAACCACGTTGTGAGGCTCTACTATTCGACCACTGGACTGGTTAAACTACTTGGGGCTTATCCTGGATATGAAGCTCTGACGCAAACCAAACATCGAGAGAGTAAGAAAGGCATCAGTTGGCTTGTACTACTTATTGTAGAGGATCAATTAGGAAGAGCTGGTGCCTATCCACCAAAAGTAGTGTTCTGGCTCTGTGAAACCACAGTTAAGCCAATATTTTTTTAACAACCTCAAAGGGGTTCATCGAACTAGCAATATTAATCCCGCCAATTATAGGAGTTCGGACTTGACAGTGTTTAATAGGTTCACATGCACTGCCACTAAATATTTTGTCGGTCACGCTTTGTCAACGTTTTATGAGGGAAGGTGAGTTGGAATAATCTTGTTACTTTCTGCTCTAATGCTCGGCTTTCTCTAGACTCAATTCTGCAGAAAATCACTTGAGTTCATAGCCACCGGTTAAGGTTATTGCCTCGTTATTTCCAAATTGAGGTGTCACGAAATGCTTTATTTCGCCATTGTGAGGTCATTATTTAGAAGCGCAATCACCGCTGTCATCCGGTCATACCGAGCCGCAACAAGGCACACGTGCAACGCGTACGAACACCCACAACAACGGGCGCCACTAATCGTTCGTCGGTGCTGCTGATGCCTAACTCTTAAACGGTGGCAACTAACTGGTCGATATGAGCAATAAAATACAGTTATATTACGGTAAATACGCCAACATTGTGTTTATGTATGCACACACACACACATACATACATGTGTGTATGTAGTAAGCAGCAAGCAGCGCAATTATACACAAATACACATGCATTTTGAGCACAATGCGACTCAATGTGGTTATAACAATAATTGTCAGCAGGACACAAATGACCGTTAGGCGGTTGGCTGCTGTGTGCTGTATATGGCAAGTGCATGCGTCTGCGTTGACAATGCCACATACCATATACACGTGCATACAAACATAAAGGGATGACCACACAAATACAAGTGTTGGACATATGTCCAATTGCTGGTGTCCACTTGCAGTTTTATTTGTGTGCCACACGTGCAACATAGACAGCGCTCTTATCATTAGACTGCATGTGGCATGGGTTGACACAGAGCACAATTGCATGAAATGCTCACATTTTTACAATGGTCACGCATACAACACACACACACTAAACACTTTCATATGTAGTTAACCGCTTGCGCCCCCGCTTCTCGGCTACAGTGCTACTTTGGTCTGCCACATTGCTCCATTCATGATGTGGTTTTTGGTTTTGTGTGACTTGCATTCACTGCCACTACAACACATTAAATGCCCTTTTTGTTATTTGTTGTTGGGTATGGTTGTTGTTGTTCAACACTTGTACCTTTTATGCCCTGCACAGGGTGCTTGTATGGAGAAGCTTTTGTATGGAAAACTATTATTAGTTGATGAGATATTGTGACGAAATTTGGCACGAATTATTTTCTTAGACAATGGTACATTCTCCGAGTATATTGTTCAGAGCGCACCACTATAGCATATAGCTGCCATACAAAGTGATCGGTCGAAATCAAGTGCTTGTATGGTAAACTTTTTTATTTGATGAGATATCACCACGAAATTCAGCACAGATCATAATCTCACTCAACTCTAAAATTTCTATAAAAATTGGTTTGATCGGACCACTGTGGCATATAGCTGTCATACAAACTGATCGGTCAAAATCAAGTTCTTGTAAGGAAAGCTATTGTATTTGACAAGATATCTTCATGAAATTTATTACAGATGATAATTTCAGTCATCGCTATGAACTCCAAAGAAATTTTTCAGATCAGATCACTATAGCATATAGCTGCCATACAAAGTTATCGGTCAAAATCAAGTGCTTGTATGGAAAAATTTTTTATTTGATAAGATATATTTGGAAAAAATTATTTTCCACAACAATGTTAAAATCTACGAGAAAATTGTACAGATCGGACCACTATAGCTTATAGCTGCCATACAAATCCATCGAACAAAATCAAGATAAAACACTTTTTACACCTTCTTATGCTAAAGAAATGCACCCATAAAGGGTATAGCAGCTTCATTGCAATCAAATTGTACGTTTTTCTTATTTGTTGTTGTTGTTGGTTTGACTTGTTATTGTTGTGCATCGTAAAAACTCACTTTATATGCCATTGGAGCAGATAATGAATGGACGGCGCACACGCAGGGCATTACAATACGTAATCTGCGCACACAGTGCTGCTAGAGGTTAACTGGTGCAGTTGCAGGAAAAAAGTAAGCGTAGAAATTAAATGTAACAACAATAATTGCAACTTACAATTGCAGCACAAGTTTAATTGGCACAACGACTAGTGACCGTGGAGTTATGTGTGTGTGTATGTAAATTGTGTAATATACGCATACATATGTATATATAGTATATATGATATACCTATATAGTAGATATATATAGTTTATATATATAATAACTTGCACTTAAAGCACGACAATGCGTGTTGCAAATGCAATTTCATATGGACAAATGTCGAGCGCAACAGTTGTGTGCCGCAAGGACAACGAGACAGCTTTTTAACCGACAGATGTGCGTTTTAAAATGGCATTGAAATGAGATTTTATGTCCTCGTCACTAATGAAGAATTTAAATTAGCAATAAAGAAGCAAAAGTCCACTTCCTTGGAGAGTTTATACTTCTCTCTTTTAGTGCAGAAACATTTGTAGCCAATTAAAAGTGAGAGTATATATACATACCTAATAAGATAATAATTATTAAAAGACAGGAAGGAAAGGTAAAATTCAGGAGTAACTGAATATGTGATACTCTCTCATACTGTAACATAGTTCTCTTCCTAAATTTCTATCCGTGTCGGAGATATTGATATTAAAATCAACCTACTTAAGTGAAATAATAACAGATTTTTCAATAAGAAAGCTACAAAAGTAGACAGATAGGGACAGCAAACGATGCCATATTTTATTTTTTTTTTTTTTTTTTTGTCATTGAGACGAAGAAGTGCCCGTAGTGTCAAAAATATATTTCTGCCGCTAGCGCATCAATTGGGGAAGACCCAAATCAGCCTCTCACACGTCGTTCTCAAGCGTTGGTCGTCAGTGTGGCGTCGTTGTGGCAAATTTTGCGAAAAGGTCTTGGCCTAGATTCTAAAAAGATCAAATTAACACAAGAACTGAAGGCACATGATCACCAGTATCGTCGTATATTTGTGAATTGCTTTGAGCAACAACTTGAAAATTGATCCGGATTTTTAACGAAAAATCATCTTCAGCGATGAGGCTCATTGCTGGCTCAATGGCTTCGTCAATAATCAAATTATTCGTTAGTTGGTCAGGCAGCAATCCACACGGACTCCATGAGTCGCCATAGCACCCCGAAAAAATTACGGTTTGGTGCGCTTTATGGGCCGTACTTCTTCCCTGATGATCAAGATTGACACGTTATGATAATTAGGGAGTCGCTACCACTCAATGATAACCGAACATTTTTAGCCCGAATTGGCTGATATGGACTTGGACCATATGTGGTTCCAACAGAACGGCTCCACAAGCCATATAGACATTTATTAAAAACCAAGTTTGGTGAACGTGTTATCCCGCGAAATGGCCCAGTCAATAGGCCGCATCGGTCGTGCGAGTCTATGGCCTATGCTAACAAGCCAGCGACTATTGATGAACTTCGTACGAATATCGTACGTCAAATTACAGCAGTATCGGCCGATTTATGCTTGAAAACCGACGAAAATTGTGTTCAGCATCTGTACTTCTACAACCGTTTCGGTGGTGGTCATGCAAACGAAATCAATTTCCGTAAAATGGCATTAAGTGTACTTTGACAAACATAAAGAAATTCATTGATATTAAAAATTACCACAGAAAAGCACTTTTTTTGGAAAAAAAAACTTTTCTTTTCTTTTTTATTTAGAATAGTTTCCTACAAGTGATTATAGTCGACTTTTCGACACCATTTTTGTAATATAATTCGTCCTTTGCTTCAAAATATGCCTCAGTTTCGGCAATCACCTCTTCATTCGACGAAAGTTTCTTTCCTGTGAGCATTCTTTTTGAGATCTGACAACTGAATATAGTCGCTGGTGATCAGGATTTGAAAGCAGTTCGAAGCCCAATTCATGGTTTTTTACCATCGTTTCCACTGCCTTGTGAACATAATTGGATTTGTTTGTTGAAACAGTACTTTCCTTTTCTTCAAATGCGGTCGTTTTTTATCGATTTCATCCTTCAAATGGTCCAATAACGCTTTGTAGTAGTCGATGTTGATGATCTTTCCTTTTTTCAAGGTAGTCAATAAAAATTATTCCATGCGCATCCCAAAATACAGACGTCGCACAGTGGCATTTCGGCGGAAAAAATAGGATTTTTCCACTTTCCAATTTCAAAACTTTAATGATTTTATTGCGTAAAGAAATATTTGAATAAGAAAAATTCAACAAGGTTTTTTATAAAAAGTGAAATTTTATAGTTAAAAAAACGAACAGAAGTCGACGGAAAGTTATTCAATAAAATCAGATTAAAATTATTGTCCAAATAAAGAATTTTTTTTGTGTGTAAGTTTATAGCTATGGCTTTTCTTTTATTTTTTAGTGAAAATATAGCACCTACTTGTTTACAAAAAAAAAATTTATTGAAATTGGCAAAGTAAGCTAATTTTTATAATTTTTCAAAAATTATACTAAAAAATATCAACTTTTCATTTTTTGATGAAAAAAAACTCCATGTGCTTTGCCTTGCTTAGCCCTCTTACTATAAAAAAATGAAAGTTCCGAGTCTGTACTTTCAATTAAAAAAAAAACCGCCAATTACCGTCCCTTTTAGTAACATCGATTTTAATTTCCACAAATACTGATGTCTTCAACAGACTTCTTATAACTTCGGATCCTTACATAAGTAGCTTAAGGCGTCATTCGAACAAAATTTCCTTAGAACTAGATCTCATTGTTAAAGATATGGTACTTGCATAGTATTACAAATAAAAACTAACACAATTTTTGCCTGTTTCATATTCAATTAAAACATTGCATATTGTATTGGATTTTTATCAAGGTAAAGGTATAAATAACGTCACTTTGCGTTTAAGTTTAATTTTTTTTTCATCAGGAGAACTCAATTAAGAAGTGCCCCCAATTTCAAGTCCCTAGGTCCAAAAATAAAAATTTTGGCAATTGCAGTTATATGGGAGGTGGGTGTGGCAGTGGGCGGTTTTCCAAGATTTTTTCAAAATTTCTTAATTTAGTCCAGAGAAGTGTTTCTGCAAAGTTTCATTGTTGTACGACCACTCCTTCTATTTTTTTCCAAGAAATGTATGGAGCGGTGCCACTGTGCGTCGTATAAGTAACCTTGCCAGCTGCCGGTTGCATTTTTGCAGCTTTTAGAGCGGGTTCATCGTATGCAGTCCACTTGGATGACTCTCGATTGGACTTCGGTGTGAAATTATGGACCCATGCTTCAACCATAATCCCATATCGATGCAAAAATACGGGTTTATTACATCTGAACACTTCCAAGCACTGTTCTGAATCATCAATTCGTTTTTGATTTTGATAAACTGTGAGCTCCCGCGGCACCCACTTTTCGCAGAACTTTCGCATACGTAAATATTCATTCATAATATATCCAACACGCTCCTTTGATATCCTCAGAGTCTCAGCTATCCGAAAAGAACTTCACTTTACTGGCATCCAACATTATTTTTGGAACTTTATTGATATTCTCGCCGGTAAGAACTCCTTCTGGGCGTCCACAGCGTTTACCGTCTTCGGTGCTCATTTCACCACTTCTAAACTTAGCTTACCCATCCTTCATGGCAATTTTCCTGGGATAGTGTTTGGAAATCCGTCATCAAGACAATTTTTGCTTCAATTTATACCCGCGCCCCCTGAAGGTTATAGATTTAACTCTAGTAGTGCAATCTATCTGTCAGGCCAGGGACTTTTCAATTAACCTTCATAACGTTATCACTTGAGAAATTTTTTCATTTAACGCTATGCGTTCTTCCTGTTCGCTCAAACTGCCATTTGCACCTTCTCCCAACTTCTTGACTCCTTCGCAACTCCTTCCATAACACTTCGTTCATTACAGCTCATTTGGCTACTCGTGAAAAAGTCGATGTCTCGCTAAATGCTTATAGCCATTACTCAGCTGTGTTTATTTCATTACTTTTTTCATTGATTTTTTTCCTTTCGCTTTCTACCTTACAGTCTACTCGCCCCGTCAGCTTGACGTGAGCAAATTTTAGGCATATAACGGCAGCTTGTTGTGCATGCTTTCACCCTAAAATGAGTGTCGTTGAACTTAGGCTTCGTTATAAATTAATTAACCGGAAAGTTACGAAATGCGCATCCGAAACGCAACGGCAAAAAAAACACACGCACACAAAAAAATCAACTGGCTGCCGTATTATTAGAGGCATTTGTCCGATTCTCTGTGCCTTCGTTTTGACCTACCACACAATCAGCGCTCTTCCGCTTTTGCTTCATTTCCCAATTATTCGTGCTTTTACAGCATAATTTGCCTTACTCCTTCCAATGCTGATTTCACATCTCCTGCTTTGCATTGTCACGGTTTGAAGTAACAGCCTGAGTGTGACAGCGGCCAACAGCTGAGCATCAAAAATTAAATAAATTTCAACGCCCTCTGCCAAAGCGTTGCGGTCTTTATTACATATATAAGTATGTACGTATATGTGGCACGTGACATTTGTTGTTTTAGTGGCATTTGCACTGCTTTTCTTTCCCTAAATTAGTGAGTACTGTTCTTGTAATCTTCCGCTTGATCGGTTTTTTGAGTTTAACCTTTGTTATAGAATGCCGAGTAGAGAAGGAAGATACGAGATGAAATAGCTGCAGGGACACTTCTTTATTACTTTTTTATATTGCTTCAGATACATTAAAAATATAGACAATTAGAGGAAGATTCAGCCTTGTCCTTCTGTCTCTGTATAAGCGAACTAGTCTAAGCTTATGAGATATTTATTTGAAATGAGACACACGTGCGTTTCTTCCCTAAAAACTGTTCATTAATTAGGTGTGATTCAAGCTAAACGATTGGAATCAAGTCTTTGTATGGAAAAACTTTGATTTTACGGGATTGTTTTTTTTTTTTTTTTTTGTGGGTGAGGGGCTAGAAAATGCCTTCCGTATCAACAGTGCTGTCGTCACAGCAACGGTACTCGTATGTTCCACTTGCAGGTCGCTAAAACCCTCTTCGAAGGAACTGACTTGCGACTTGTCCCTAAGATTAAGTCTCTAATAAATCTGACCGTCTATCTGCCATGACTCTCATTCAGCCATCTTCGTTGCCATGCGAGTATCGTGTGCGTCTTTGTTCGGACAATTGAGCCGTGTTATTTTCATCTGCTTTCTTTAGCTTCCACAGCTTTTTTCTTTCGTGTGTTAGAAGGTCAATGGGAGTATTGCCACTTATGACTAATATTGCATCACCTGACACAATTCGGTAAGTTGCGTCAACTATGTCGGCTGCGATGCGAAACACTCTGACATCTGCTCAAATCTCCATATAGTAAGACGCTGGTGGTTGTTGACATTTAGTCTGCTAAGATAGCAGCTGATCTTCGCTCCCTTTCCTGCAGGGGCTGGATTTGTACTCAGAAGATTATTCTGGGGTCCAGCCTTACGCCTAGGTAATTCGCAGCTTTTTGTGTCCTTAGAATAACCTTAGACTTCTGCATTCTTTTTACGAGAGAAATTTGCTTGTTTATCAGCATTAGTAGCTATATTCTTTTTTAGCAATTTGGAGGTTATGTTAGTTAAGCCATGCTTTCGTCCGTATCATAACCTAATTCAGCTTTCTTCGTGCTTCTTCTATATCTCTTGCTGTGATTACTGCTGCAATGTCGTCCGCATAGCCAATTAAGTACGATTCGTCTGGCATTTCAAGCTTTAATATAGCGTCGTAGCTGATGTGACCGCTATCTGCGGTGATTCCTCTCTAGTTGGGTACAGCAGTTTTCTGTTATTAAGGTAGCTCCGCACCACAGCACTTAGGTGGTCTGAGGATTTTTAAGATTTTTTCCACATCGTCGATCATGACCGCCCATCTCGCGATATTGAAGACGTTTCGGACATCTAAATTGGCCAGCAACACTATTCTTTTGTATTTATACCATCTACACTGTGTGACTTCTTCACTTTTCCAATGACGCATTTTATAGCTCACAGAGTTTACCTACCGGGTCTAAAGCCATGTAGGGGAGAGTCCTCCAGCTTCGTTGATAGCCGCTTCAACTGAGGGCTTAAGTAGCCTTTCCTAGATCTTGGAAAGAGTACGTTGACGACGTGATGCATTTTGGCAGCGGTTAACTCACGTGGCTTTGCTCGAGCGCCGAGTTTTTCTTTACTATTTTATACCCTAGCTTCCAGGGGTTTTGCTTAATATCCTCGCGTAGTTCTTCCACTTTTTTCTTCTTGCTATCATCGATGGCGTGCTTCAGCTCCTTTTTTGCTGCTTTGTATTGCTCGGCTTCTTACGATGCGGCTCCTTTGCGCCTGGCTCTCGTGTAGGACCTGCAAAAGCGGAGGCATATGCGTCTGAATTGGGCGATACTTTCAGTTCAACAGTAAACCGCTACTTTATGTTGCTGTGGGAAGCCGTGGACATTGATTCTTAAAATGCTCTTGTTATATGAGCATTGTGGGGGAACTGCCGGATAGGTTCTGGTTATCTATTTCTTTCTCTAGTTTCGGAAGTGCTTCACTTTCGTATTCCAGTATTTTTCCTGTACAGGTTAGCCTTTGTTTGTTCTTTTCTCCTGCTGCTTCTTAATTTGTTGCAAGTGAGTCGATGATCTCTAATGTCCATAGTAGCCTTTGATTTAAGGTAAGCCATAGTTGCAGATTTTTTAACGGTGACCATGAGTGCCTCGTAGAAGCTAGCTTTTGTAGGGTGTCCCTTCTTCAATTATAATAGTAGGCCCCTGGCTCTTGTTTTGTGGATCCCGTTGATCTTTAGCTTGCTACGGATTATACTTAAGGACCTCGGCGTAGCTATTATCTTCTGCTGGGTTTATTATCACGGCCTCTTATTCTCATTTCGGCCTATTATTTGCTCTCTCATTTGCTCAGCTACATTCCCTCCGTTGTTGTCTCTTTTCTGCATTTTTATGTTGTTCCTCCACCGTTCCTTCGCTTTGTGCGGTTCTTCCTTGCATCTTTTAGGCAAGCTTTTTGCCACTGGCCATCCTTTTCACTTCGTGGTCACACTGTTTTCTCGAGGCTCCACGGGGTTTGTCGCGCGTCGTTTGGCAGCTGTGGTGCTCTTTCCTTTTCCTTGTTTTACTGCAGTAGCTTGTATAGCCAGAGTTTTCCTTGAGATTGTCTTTTCTCCAGTTTTGTTCGGTTGTTTTGGAGTGACGGTGAGTCTAGGGGATCTAAGTATTCTACTAGTAGTCCCGTATTCCTCGTTTTAGCCTATCATATATCTATATCACTGTTGTGTATAGCTAACATACAAACTGACGGATCAAAATCACGTTTTTATATGGAAACTTTTTTTAATTCGAGGAGATATCGTTACGAAATTGAGCTTATATTATTGTCAAAGGCAATGCTATACTCGTAGCATCTGAGGAATTTTTTTAGATCGAAAAACTGAAGCATAAATTTGTCAGATACATTGAATGGTCAAAATCATTTTCTTATACGGAATTCTCTGTATTTGTAAAGGGTGTTACAGATTTAAGCGAAGTTAATATTTTTGCTTGTGGTACTTTTAATTTAATTTAATTTTATTTATTTATTTCAATTTACTATATTTTATTTTATTATTATTTTATTTTATTTTATATTATTTTATTTTATTTTATTATTATTTTATTTTCATTTTATTTTACCTTATTTTATAGTATTTTTATTTTATTTTATTTTACTTTATTTTATTTTATTTCATTTCATTTTATTTTCTTTTATTTTATTTTATTTTATTTCTATTTTATTATATTTATAATTATTTAACCTTATTAATATTTTTTACATTTTTAATTTTCTTAAATTTTATTGTTTAGTAATTTATTTAATTTAATTCAATTTTATTTTATTTTATTTTATTTTATTTTGTTTTATTTTATTTTATTTTATTTTATTTTAATATATTTTATTTTATTTTATTTTATTTTATTTTATTTTATTTTATTTTATTTTATTTTATTTTATTTTATTTTATTTTATTTTATTTTATTTTATTTTATTTTATTTTATTTTATTTTATTTTATTTCATTTTATTTTATTTTATTTTCTTAAATTTTATTGTCTAGTAATTTATTTAGTTTTATTTTATTAATTTTTTTATTGCATTATTCTATTTTTTCAATATTTTTCGTCCAACGTACGAAAAACAACCAAAGCATTCTCTATCACATACCTAAAATTGTATTTGCACAACCAAAAGCATCCACACAATTGGTGCTGCAAAAAACTATGCGAAAAAAACACTTACTTGATTGCAATCACTCACTTTGCAAATGTTGCAATTCAATTGCTCGCCTGCTGCAACTTTGCAAGTGACCAGCCGTTGTAGGGTGTACAGGGCGTATGATTAATCTACACTTCAAAAAGTGAATTGTTGCTAATTGAGATTTTTTCGGTGCTGTAAATAAGATAACAACGCCGATAGTAAGTAAACGAATTGCAGCAGAAAAGTGCAACTAAAAATATCCCCAAGCGGCAAAAACTTGCCGATGCCAGTAATGAATCAAGCTGGGAAAACGTAATTTATAAATGTTCGCCAAGTGACTGTGGGCAACCAAACAGGCTGTGCGATGAAACAAACAAATAAATAACAGCTTGAAGGTGTAGTGTAAATAGTAAAGAATGATTTATTTTAAGGTGAAAGCGGCACAAGAGCACAAAGCTGATGTCAGGATGCCTGCTTGTAGTTGCGTATACGCCACGGTGTACCCCACCACACCTACGGCGTACACAAAGTGTGCGTGGGTGCGCACTTGTGCCAGCAACATGTGTCACTCACTTTGACATGTAGATGGTCGTGTAGCCAGCGTGGAGAGTAGGACATGTTTTGTAAGCACAATGGAGTAACTAACGAAATGAGCAGACAACAACAATGTGCCAAAGAAATAAACAAGCGCCTTTGAAACGAGAAAGAGTAACAGCAGCAGCGCCGCCAGCCAACCGCAACATTTTAAATTAGCAACGATTGTAGGCGAAAACAATAATAAAAACTACAGCGAGTAGACCGCACTTTCTCGGAACTTGAGAGCGTACAAACAGCGCTCACAATGGAATACAACGGAAAAGGGCAACGCATAAAACAAGCGACAACATTTCCGCAACCAAAGCCAAGCAAAACACAGATGCAAGAAAAACATTGGAAAAAAGTGGAAAAAAATGTGAAGGTACAAAAAAGCGCACAAAAACATGCAACATAATGGCAGGCGCACAATAAAGCGAAGCGTGTGGCAAATACACAGCGGGTTTGCGTCAGCAGACAAACCAACACAAAAACAATGCAACGAGCTGCCAAATAGTGTACGCGTGCGCGCCGGCATCAGCATACGTGATTATATACGCATGTGTGCTACAAAAACAATGAAAATGAAACTAACAACAAAAACAAAAGTCGGAAAAACAACAACAAAAACAACAAAAGCAAAAACAATAAATGCACATGTGCTATGAAACACTGAAAAAACTGACAACAACAAAATAAACCAACAACAACAAAAATTTACAACAACAAAAGCAAAAACAACAAACGCGTGTGCTACGAAATCAATGATACAGAAACTGATGACAAAAACTAAACCAGAAACAACACAAGCAAAATCAGAAAGAACAACAACAACAACAAAAACCAAAACAGCAACAAACACTTAAAAACACAATGTACAAAATGTCGTAAAAACATAAAAAAACCTAACAACAACAACAAAACTTTGCAACAACAACAACAACCAAACTCAACAACAACAAACACCTCACAACATAGTATGTAGCCTGCCGTTACATGCACACGCTATTGCACTGGCCATATTTCCTGTGGGAAATAAGCATTCACCATTTGGTGCATCGCTGCACTTGCCCCGAGCTTTTTCGCCGAACTCCAGACCCGGTGCGCCGTGTACCCGCAATTTTGACGATTTTTCCGTTTTTTCACATCTGCTTGCCACTTTCGCCATTTCTTGCATTGCACACTTTGTTGCATCCTTGAGTAGCTGCGCTACGCATCGTTGCGCTGAGCTAGCTACATGCAACACGTACGTGCCACGTGCCGCCATTAAGGCCGTAGCTGCTACAAATTGCACTTACGTCAAACTTGTTGACTTAAAGGCGTATTTTACTCTAGCGATTTTAAGCAGTCGCCACCGCTCTGCCATAGGTGACGCTGATCAAGCCCTATGCGCCAGCGGCATTTACTTTATTTTTCCCAATCACTTGACCCAGTTTCTATATTTAGCTGTGAGGCATGCAATTTAACTTTCTAAATTCGGCTTGCACCGAATACCCTTCACAGGTGCATTTTTTTTTAAACAAAAAAGAGTATAAAGAATGCGTGCCTTGATTTTGATCAATCAGCTGGTATCGTAAATATATGCTATAGTAATCCGATCTGAAAAAAGTATGTCGCAAATTATAAGGATTCAGTGGTTAATAACCAAGTTGATATGAAGATACCTCGACAATCAAAAGAGTTTTATATACAAAGACTTGAGTTTGATCGGTCAGTTTGTATGGCAGCTATATGATATAGTTGTCGGATCTAAGCAATTTCTTCAGGGATTAAAGTGATGTATCAAGTAATAATCTATGCCAAATTTCATGAAGATATCTCAACAATTAAAAGAGTTTTACTTACAAAGACTATGAGTTTGATCGGTCAGTTTGTATGGCAGCTATATGATATAGTTGTCGGATCTAAGCAATTTCTTCAGAGATTAAAGTGATGTATCAAGTAATAATCTGTGCCAAATTTCATGAAGATATCTCAACAATTAAAAGAGTTTTACATACAAAGACTTGAATTTGATCGGCCAGTTTGCATGGCAGCTATATGATATAGCTGTCGGATCTAAGCAATTTCTTTAAGGATTAAAGTGATGTATCAAGTAATAATCTATGCCAAATTTCATGAAGATACCTCGACAAATAAAAGAGTTTTACATACAAAGACTTGAGTTTGATCGGTCAGTTTGTATGGCAGCTATATAATATAGTTGTCGGATCTAAGCAACTTTTTCAGGGATTAAAGTGATGTATCAAGTAATAATCTGTGTCAAATTTCATGAAGATACCTAGACAAATAAAGGAGTTTTCCTTACAAGGATTTGAGTTTGATCGGTCAGTTTGCAAGGCAGCTATATGATATAGTGATCCAATCTAAACAATTTCTTCGAAAATTGTAGCGTTGGCTTGTAGAATAGTCCATACCAAATTTTGTGAGGATATCTTTTCAAATAAAAAAGTTTCTCATACAAGGATTTGATTTGGAGCGGTTAGTTTGTATGGCAGCTACACGATATAGTGGTCTGATATCGGCGGTTTCGACAAATGAGCAGCTGCTTTAAGAAAAACGGACGTATGCAAAAATTCAGATCAATATCTCGAAAACTGAGGGACTAGTTCGCATATAAACAGCCAGAAGGATAGAAGGAGAGAGGACCAGACAGACGTACATAGCTAAATCGACTCAATATATATTTTCTTATAGCATCTCAGAAGTTTTTTCTTAGTGTTACAAATGTCGTGACAAACTTAATATACGCTGTGCAGGGTATATAAATATGAGAAATGAATATCTGAAAGTTTGAGCTGCGAAGAGTTCAAGATCCATGATTGATCTCGCAAAGGTGGGATAATCAAGAAGATACAACTTCTACTACTAACACCCAGTAAGATACTCAACAGATTAAGCCAATAAGCTAGTCTATCCACTTCCGCAACAACACTAAAGCAATGAGCAAGCAGACCTCACTGGACCTTTTGTAATCCACTGCAAACAAAAATAATATTGCAAGAA
Source organism: Bactrocera zonata (assembly GCA_037783105.1). Lineage (NCBI taxonomy): Eukaryota > Metazoa > Arthropoda > Insecta > Diptera > Tephritidae > Bactrocera > Bactrocera zonata. The sequence continues at coordinate 170,530 of JBAWJQ010004639.1, read as the reverse complement.
CTAACAACAGCACAGCGCTCATCAAGCTACCGCGAAACCCAGCTATACCAGTAAATGTGAAAGTAGACTCCCCACATAGTCCATTGATAGCGCAGTGTAGATGTGTTTTCGCTCCAGCATATTGGCTTTGTAGTTTTCTACGTTTTCGCTGCGGCCCACAGTGGCACCGGTCCATACATTTCTTGGAAACAAATAGAAGGAGTGGTCGTACAACAATGAAACTTTGCAGAAACACTTCTCTGGACTAAATTAAGAAATTTTGAAAAAATCTTGGAAAACCGGCCACTGCCACACCCACCTCCCATATAACGGCAATTGCCAACATTTTTATTTTTGTACCTAGGGACTTGAAATTCGGGACACTTCTTAATTGAGTTCTCCTGATGAAAAAAAAAATTAAACTTAAACGCAAAGTGACGTTATTTATACCTTTACCTTGATAAAAATCCAATATAATATGCAATGTTTTAATTGAATATGTAACAGGCGAAAAATTGTGTTAGTTTTTATTTGTAATATTATGCAAGTACCATATCTTTAACAATGGGATCTAGTTCTAAGGAAATTTTGTTCGAATGACGCCTTAAGCTACTTATGTAAGGATCCGAAGTTATAAGAAGTCTGTTGAAGACATCAGTATTTGTGGAAATTAAAATCGATGTTACTAAAAGGGACGGTAATTGGCGGTTTTTTTTTTAATTAAAAGTACAGACTCGGAACTTTCATTTTTTTATAGTAAGAGGGCTAAGCAAGGCAAAGCATAGACGACTCTTAAACAGGGCTCGTAGGAGTGGGGCGTTGTTTAAAGTAGGAACCTCAATCAACAAAAGCGAAATAAAGAAGGTCTAAGTAGTCTTCATGGAATGTCTTTCGCGGAAAGTTGAAAAGAGTTTTCGAATTTCAGGTGCATAATTGCAAAGAACCTAAATGCTTTGTTTTAAAGGATAGAATGATAGATGGATTCTGAGTTGTCAGGATACCCTTAAGCTACTCCTAGATGCTCACTTTACGAGTAATCCTAACTTTGGGATCGTATCTCTCGGGGTCTCTGATATAATCTGCGCCTCCTTTTCTAGACTTTTGGTTAAATATCACCTGTTATAATTGAAATTAACCTACTTTCAAACCATGCAAGTACCTAGGAAGGTATTATACCAGCGCAGCTGCAGCGAACTGTAGCGCTTTTGTGTAACTGGCTGGCACTTAACTATGCGAACTGCATTAGATTGGAATATTATAGTGATAATTAGAGACAAGTTGAGATTGCGTTCATTCCGAAAGCCGCTAAGAGATCGCATATGTCGGCCAAAGATCTCAGATCCATCAGTTTATTCTCTTTCTAATCGAAAAAGTTTGAGAGATTGATAAATCGACTTTTAGGGGTGCTGCCTGCCCAGGTACAAAAGTAGATCAGCGGACACTGCGTTCCACACTCTTGTCTCCTGGCTCGATAAGAACGTATGCTATGGGAACCTTCCTCTATAACGACAACGCATTCAACAGCATTTTTCTGCAAGCGGCCATTAGAGCTTTGAATAGATTTGGGAGTAACGCGTACCTTAAGCTTATCATCTTCAAGCTTCTCTGCAATAGAATGATATTCCAAAAGGTGCCGGGGCGCGGGCACAACGGAATGTGAATAGAAGCACCCCGCACGGGTGTGTTCTATCGCCACATCTCTGAATCATGTTTGTCAATGATCTTTTGGGAAAAGATTGAGGAAGTCGGCTGCCGACTGACTGCTTACGCGGACGATGTAGCTGTCATGATTGGGGCAAAATATCTGAATACTTTATATGAGTTAGCTCATGGGCCGCATATCTCGTACAGCTCATCGTTCCATCGACCGCGTTATACGCCAATGCCGATGCTTAAAGAACCATAAATCTTGCGCAGAATCTTTCCTTTCAAGAATTTGTAACGTCGGCTCATCAGATGATGTCTGCGTCCATCGTAAAATTTGATCTTTGTTCGTCGAGAGATGACATTACTTCATAATTGCCTACTCAGTGCGAAGTAGCACCTCTTAGCAAGAGTGATTCTGTGTTGCATTTCGAGCCCGGTTGGTGTTAATGATGGTTCCAAGATAAACGAAATTATCTACGACTTCGAATTTATGACTGTCAATAGTGACGTAGAAGTCAACTTGATCTGCAATACTTGAACCAACCAATAAGTCTGTGTGTTTTTCGAATATTTATTAACTTTAGTTCCGGGAAATCAACCATCTTTCAACCGCTAAAACTTAAACTTTAAAGGCAGCGCTTTAAATCTATTCCACGAAAATACTTAGATGACAGCAATTTCTTAGAATATATGGCAATCACACATGCTCCTCTCTTTTCTAAATTCGCCTACGCTCACCTCTTTCAACTACTCTTTAAGGGATCCATATACACATATGTATAAAAGCTGGGCGGCCGCATCTTTGCCAGCTACTTTTGCTTTCTTATGCCTTTCTTCATGTTTACACCTTCATTTACCTTTATTGTTACAACTTTCTCTTGCTCCTTGCTGCGTTTCTTTCTTTTCTCACGCTGATATGAGAATGTCTCAGCTGCTTTGTTTCGTTAAATCGCATTAGAGGCCGCAAGCTTGCCAATTAGGAAGAGTTTTAGGCAGCACGAAAACGTTGTGCAGCTTATTTATATAAACAATGGAATACATATTTATGTTTGTGGGCAATATATGTATAATACATATATTTTTCCACATACCTATATAAACATATATAGTCGCACAAGTAAATACACATGCTTGTATTGCGCCAAAAGTAAATACATGCGACTAACAGCCGCCATGTGTACTCACCTACACCTGTATGTAGGTGTTATAAGTATACACATATGTACATATGTATATGTATGTGTGCCATGCCCTGATGTGCTATGCTATGCGTACATAGCATAAGTTATGCATACTCGTGTAATCAGATGCCCTCGCAAAGGCTGTAGGTTGCATGGGTATGAGTGAAATTGAAGCAATCCGCTGTGGGATTGTTGTTGGTGGCGGCACAGCAACAGGTGCTCTGTTACTTTTAAAGTCATTGATTTACTTTAATGTTAGGTGAGCTATTTCTAAAACAACAGGCATATGAAGAATATATTTGTAATATTTAAGATATATTTTCTTAACTTACTTCGCCGATACATTGAAGGATTTTGTAGAAATATGCGCAGTGTGATACTCGTATATACAAAAAAGAGATCCATTTCGTGGTTCCCTATTTCTTCAAAAAAAAAAAACAGAATTTTCAAATTTGATGAGTAATGTTTATTATCATTCGAAAAAGCATTTCTTAGCATTTTTTGCGAAGATTATCTCTTTCAAATGTTGCCTAAGTTTCAGGTTATCCATCCATTGAATCCAATTTTAGATGACTCGTTCGAGCATTTTGACTTATAACTGGCGAATTGCACGAGTGAAGTTTTGCTCTAAGGTCTGAATTCGAAGCAGGATTGTCACCATGAACTTTAGACATATCTCAACAGAAAAAAATCTAATGGTATGATATCACAGGTTCTTGATGGCCAATCTACTGGTCCAAAATGTGAAATTATTTGCTTACCGAAGTGTGCCCTTAATAAATCCATTGATTGATATGATATGTGGGAAATGGCGTCGTCTTGTTGACCCTAAATGTGGCCGAGATCACGGCCTTCAATTTCAGGCTTCAAATAGTCGATTATCATGGCGCGATAACGGTCGTCATTGATTGATCAAAACACGTTATTTTTTCTGGATGAAATGACAGCTCTTGAATCTCTTCACGTTGCGATCTCAACGTAAAACACGTCAAGGTGTTTCATACAACAGTCCGTGTTGCTTCGAACGACCCTGAGTTCACTCTCCACTTACGCGAATATTCCCCAATAATGAACACTGGGTCTCAAGATGGGTGATGGTTTTGCGAATGGTATGCTCAATAGGATGATTATGTTGACCATAAGTTGAGCAAAGCGGACGAAAAACATCCTTTACAGAACGTGGATTTTCGTAAAAAAGTTGAACGATTTTTAAAAATTTTTCAGGCGTAAGTCTTTCCATAATGAAATGCCAAACAATACTGAACAAAAATAACATGGCAGCATGACATGACCCAAGCGTGATCGCACAGAAAAAGGATATTGAAAAAAATACCTCTACTTCGATCACCCTATATTTATACCCTATCTGTCCGCAAGCCAGCCATAGTTTATGAATATGTATAACATTCAAATCCAGTCGACTATACTGCACTCAACTGAGGTAACTTTAAGCATCCCCAAAATATATTCCACAAAAACTACCAATAGTATATGCTTGCACTCTGTGTCCAAAAAATAGGGTGACATTTGATTTTAAACTGCGCGTTGAAGGATTTGGAGAATTATTTCTTTTTAGGTTGGTAGTACTGTCAGTCACATTTATGTCAAATTTCGTGTCAAAATATTCATTAGTGTTTGAGATACGTGTCGTTTTGTGAGCTGCTAAAAGTGAGTTTTTCGTTTTTTGCGATGTCGAAATTTGTTAAGCAAGGAATTTGCATTCAATTTTGTTTACGGAATCAATTTTCTGCTGCGGATACGTTGAGAATGGTGCAGAAAGCCTTTGGTGATGAGGCTATGTCTAAAAAAAAGGTTTACAAGTGGTATAGTGAGTTCCAAGCCGGCCGTGAACGTGTCGAAGACGAAGAGCTTCCAGGGCGACCATCAACCTCAACCGACGAAACTCATGTTCAAAAAATCAAAGATTTGGTGTTGAAAACCCGTCGATTAACAATTAGAGACTTTGCTGATGAAGTTGGCATATCGGAAGGCTCAGCCAATATCATTTTGAAGGATGTTTTGGGCCTCAAGCGCGTCAAATCTCGACTGGTACCGAAAACATTGAATTTTTTGGAAAAAAGGCGTCGCGTTGAAGTGTGTGAAACGATGCTTTCCGACTACAAGGGTGTCATGAAATGCATTATAACTGGCGATGAGACTTGGATCTATGCTTACGACTCCGAAATAACCGATCAATCTAGCGAATATCGTGCCAAAAAAGAGCCGAGACCAAAAAATCGCGCCAAAGTCGCTCAAAAATCAAGGTCATGTTGACTGTTTTCTTCGATTATCGTGGTGTTGTGCATTATGAATTCCTTCCAACCGGTCAAACAGTCAACAAGGAATATTATTTGAATGTTATGCGTCGTTTGCGTAACGCTATCGGCCTAAAAAGGTCGGAATTGTGGAAAGACAACGATAATGCACCATCCCATACTGCCCTCGTAATTTGTGATCATTTCGCCAAAAACTCAACCCATATCGTTCCGCAAACACCGTATTCAACTGATCTGGCGCCGTGCACCTTCTGGCTGTTCACCAAGCTCAAGAGACCACTCCGGGGACACCGTTTTTATACGATAGAGGAGATTCAAGCCACAGCAAAGACGGAACTGAAGGCCATCCCGGAAAGTGACTACAACCAGTGTTTCGAAGATTGGAGAATCCGTTGGCATAAGTGCATTGCATCGGGAAGGGATTACTTTGAAGGGGATGAAATTGGTTTGGAAGAATAAATAAAGAATTTTCAAAATAAATACAATGTCACTTTATTTTTTGAGCACAGTATGTGTTCACTCCTGACATTAGTGCGGCGTACTCTTCATTCCCGCCATCATGGCTATGCACCAGCCGGCTTGTGTCTCTTGTTATTCTATTCTAAAATTTTGCCAACCAATTTTGGCCACTATATACTCGTACATATTAATGCATCCGCGCAATTGCTGCGGTATCCACGCTCTTTGTGCTGCGCCTACTGTCGACTGACCATCACTTTCATTAGTGGAATTGCCACATAACGGCTGCACATGATTGTTATGGCCGTTTGTGGTTGTCAACAATATGGAGTGCGTGCATAATATACGCCACTTGAGTTGGCGAAAAGTCTCTATGTGGCAAACAGAAGCATTATTATGCGTATTCGTGTACACCAAAATTGCAATATAACGGTACTCGCTTTCGAGAAACAAAAATTGAAAATACTTTATTTGTGAAAGGTAAGGAATATCGTTAAAGTAAATTTTTGAAATTTTATTAAAAAAAAATGCAGAAACTTACTCTAATCGGCTATAAAGATGGACCGCTTACACTCTCTTATTGTCCTTAACTGTGATTATATTTTTAAATGGCTTTCAAATACTTAGGAAGTAAAGTCACTAGCCCTTTTTTATCAAATCTTAAAAATTAGTCTAGTTTATTGGAAATTTGGTTGGCGACAAACAATTTGCCTTCAAGAAAATTACTCATACGCTCTGACAAACTCATTCTCAGCTACGAATAATTATTAGTTTATACATATTTTACGTATATTCGTACTTAATTTGCAAAAAATTATGCACTTATCTTATTATTATCTTATTTGTATGAATACTCGTTTCATTCTCTCCCTTCTTTTACATTCAACAGGTCTCCTCATATGGCAAAGGTGTACTCATTACCGGCTGCGAAACTCCCATCGCTTGGTATTTGGCTAAGAAACTCGACGATTTAGGTTTCACTATCTATGCTGGCTTCAATGTGCCCATCGCTGAATCGGATGAGGCGAAAATACTGAAGGAAGAAACTTCCGGTCGTTTGAAATTGTTGCATGTGGATGTGAGCTCGGAGAAATCTGTAAGTAAAAAGTAAATTTATATATACTTAAATATTAAACGAATTAAATTACAAATATTACTTTAAGGTACAAAACGCTTTCTTCTGGTTTGAAACTTGGCTAAGCTTTTTTAGTATATGCAAGCACCAACATAGTGCTATAAAGCTTTTAAGTAGCTTTCAAGCTGTAATATATGTAGGCTTAACCTTAGTGACCTTTTGAACCATTTTAATTTATTTTTTATAGTTCGTTACTTGCTGTAAAAGCACTCAAACACTGCACCAAAGTCGATGTAATTATTCTGTTAGGAAATTTTCCAAAGCTTCAATCCTTGAAATGCCGAAAATATACTGCATTTTCATTTTAATTTGCTTGTGCTGCTCTACACATTATTACAATGAATAAAAAGGTACTAAATTTATAGTTAGCGGATACTCCGATGTTAGTCGTGTCTTCTTCTCTTTTAATGAACGTAAAGCCAAATGAACCTTGCGGTTACTTTTAATATCGAACACATTATCTGTGACAAAGTCGCCCTTTTATATTATTTATCGATTTAAAGGCTTTCTTAAAAGCTAAATTGGGCTTAAAAGCTTTCTCAAAAGGTAAATAGGACTTAAAAGCTTTCTTAAATTACCAAATTGGGCCTACAAGCCTTTTAAATCATTCACCCAACTAAAAGCTTTCTTAAGAGCTACATTGTGCTTAAGAGATTTCTTAATTTTTTTTTTTTACTTTAATTTATTAATATCATACAAAGTTAGCTTTAAATTTTTCCCAGCTGCTATAATAATTTTCTTCTTCTTCCTTTTTTCTGCTACTTCTATATAAAAAATATGAATCATTGAGTTACTTTTGCTTTCGAGCGCCACCTGATTAACATAATCTCCCTTTTGCATCATGTTTTTACATGGAAGCTTTACTGAAAAGCTAAAGTAGGACTGTAAGCTTTATTAGAAAGCTAAATTGGGCTTAAAGCTTTCCTAAAAAGCTAAAGTGGACCTACAAGCTTTATTAAGCTTTTTTCTAACATTAATTTGTTAATATCATGTAACGTTAGATCTCTTTTACCTCAAAGCTTTACAGAAAAGCGAAAGTTCATATAAAAGCTTTATTAAAAATTAAAATCGGACATAAAAGCTTAATTAAAACCCTAAATTGGAGCTTAAAGACTTTTAAGTTTAAGCTAAAAGGATTTTAAAAAGCTAAAGTGGTCTTAAAAGCTTCATTAAAAAGTTAAAAATTGTTAAAAAGCTTTTCTCACTTGAATTCGTTAATATCTACAAAATATTATGTAAGATTTTCACAGCTGCATTATTAATGTTCTGCCTCTTCTTTTTCTCCCACTACGCAGCTACTTGAAGCCGCTGTCTATATTTCCGAACATTTGCCCGATGGTGCTTATGGCTTGTGGGCTGTGGTGCATTGTGCTCACTGGGTTGCGCTTGGAGAGTTGGAGTGGATTCCATTCGGTGTATTGCGCAAGTCATTGGATTTGAATTTGTTGGGTGAGTAGTAAAATAACAAACAAGGCGAAGAATTGGAAACATATGAAAACAAACAGCGACAGCGACATCTAGCGTTGCATGAAAACTACACGTAAAGCTTTAAACTTTCGCTCAAGACTAATAATTGTGTAATTTCACTGCAGGTGCCGCACGTTTGACCCAGATTATGTTGCCGTTAATTCGCCGCTCAACTGGACGTGTTGTCTTCTTGACCTCAGGTGTGTACAACGTGCCCTTTAATATATATGTATATATTAACTTTTTCCTCGAAAAGATACCAGCACGTTTATTATTTACTAATTATCATGTCTTTCTGCTTTCTCTTATATTTCTACACAACTCCAATAACAGGCCTTAGCAAAATCCCGGCACCAGTGCGCGGCATACAAGGCGCCACCCAAGCGGCTATTGAGAGCTTCGCCGGCTGTTTGCGTCAGGAAATGCGCCAACGTGGTGTAGATGTGTCCGTGGTGGCAGCCGGTGAATTTACGCCCGGCAACGGTTGGCTCAGCGAGACGGAATTACGTGAACAGGTGAGCGCAACAAGTGAACGCCTTAGAAAATTATAAGAAAGTAGCGATAATTTTAGTTAGGTGTTATGTAATGAGACCTTAAAGCAGTCCCGCCTTTTGCCACTTTGGTGCGTTGTCTAGTTTATTTTCTCAACGAAAAATATGCTGCCGCCATAATTGTGGCTAATATAAACCTAGCAAGTTACTTACCGGTCATTAAAGTAAGTGAGTTGCATTAACGCGTTTTTGCCGCCTGCGAGTACTTTCTGCCTTTACTTAACTATGTAATGGCGGGCTTACCTGCGCTTGACCAGCTGCACATCTCTTACACATTTTACAACCTCGCCATGCAGATGCGAACCCAAAATTGCCACCATAAACATCAACGGAGTGTTATAACGGTAATATATGCGCACGTGCTACGAGCGAATATGTTCGGTAGGGGAATAGCTTGTTGAAAATATGTGCAGTTTGTACGGGTTTACTATTTAGTGTGAGGAAAATGGTGTTATAGGTATAATATAGAATATGTCGCAGACTTAAGTTACTATTATCGTCGGAGACTCGAATTACGATGCAAAATCTTAAATTATTAGGGTTTTATGCTCTCTACATAGTAACGATCAGAACGGCTAGAGGACTTGCTTTCTGCAACCATGACTGTCGGACTCGTACATATGTATATCGATCGTTTTTACATATGTCCTTTGTCGCTAAGTAGCTGCTCTCATCACTCTCTAACCGTGAGTAGGAGAAGGATTGCAGTATCGCTGCATGTAATCATTTTTATCGAGGGTGGAGAGTTCGATATAAGCTCGAGGGCATAGTAGTAGATCCACTTTAGCCACCGCTTCTTGTCTAGCTCCCTTTGAAGTCTCTCCCACTCATGAGACAGTTTCCTTATAAGGGGATTCCGACCGTTTGTCAGCACAACCTATCAGCTTGTGGAGGTCATGGCACTTTCCCAGGCCCAGGCTCAGGCTCGATATTTCGCCTGGCTTTCTTCATAAAGACTACAGATATATACCCAGCAGACACTACCCGCTCTTAGTCATCATAAGATGGTTTCTACCTGCTACGGTCAAACACCCAGAGTTAAATAGAGGCTGCCAGTTTAGCGATTTCGATAAATGTCGCTTCTAACTGTGACCTCTTGTCGAGGGAGTCTTTCCACTCCTGCTTTGTCGCTTTGAAGCTGATTGGACATCGCTCAATCCCACTCTTTTTACATCAGCGCTGCTCAGCGCTCTCCAAACCGATTCAAATGTATTAGGATGCTGTTCAGATTTTCGGTCCAGTATTTTTGCCACCGTAGCGTTCTAAGACCTTCATCATCTGAGCAGATTTCAATCGGCTTCCGTAACGTCTTTTGTCCGGAATCCTTAGTAATTGCCAGGGCATCTATACCCCTCACGATTCTCGTAGATATTCGACTACTGCTGGTAACGCTTTTGCTTCCTGTTGGCGGGTTTCTGCGAATTTCCACTACCTCCCCATCTTTATATTATTTATTGCCTTTACCGAAAGACGATTCCATCTTCCCTGGTAATGACCGCCCGCCAGAGCCTTCGCCTGTTTTCGAAGCGGTCGATTTCTATCTACATCTTCGGAACTATTTTTTGTTCCCCTGCTATAGCGGTTCCCACTCTGAGTCGCTATTAAGCTCCTGGCAAGGCAGTAAACTTTCATGGTCCCAAAGTTAACTCAGTGATGATACAAAGTAAAAGATACCAATTGCGTTCAGGCCAATCAGCGAAAACGGGAACGTCGTCTGAGGCTTGCTAGCATTTTAACGTCACGGGGACCTTGGCATTAACCCATCATTTCTGTAGAGTGTCACTCTTACATACAAGGGTGGAAGAGTACTAGACCTACCAGCGTAGGTTTTAACCAAATCCAAAAACAGCATTCTAGAAATAGTCCGTGTCAGTCTGAGATCAATCACGAACAACACAATACAAAACAGATGTTCTCTCTCTTTATGTCAATGTTAGAACCTACTATTGGAATTCAAAAGGATTGACATAATCTCCTTCTTCTCAATTAACTAAAAATTACTCTTTTCAGGCTAAGCAAATGTGGGCCCAATTGACCTCCGAACAGAAGAAAACCTATGGTGAAGATTACTATGAAGCTGCTATGACCTCATTGGAAAAGTACTCAAGAGAGGTAATAATTGCAAATTCTTCAATTAAATTAGTCGGAATATGGCATAATTCATCTAACATCTTGCTCCCTACAGACCGCTGACATACAACCCGCTCTGCGCGTGCTGATCGATGCCGTCTCGCGCACTTTCCCCATGGCTCGCTACACACCGGTGACTGCACGCGAAAAGATCGAAATTTTCATGGCCGAACACTTACCCACCGCACTGTACGAAATCCTCTTCGCCGAGCCCAAAAAGAAGGTGCGTCCACAAGGTGCTTTCTAAACGCCTGCAACGCATGAGCGAGCAAAGGAAACGGCAAACCGACCAAAGGACACGACTGCAACACTAAAGAGCGTTCACTGCACAAATTTGTATTGTTGTGATCATTTAAATGAAAAATATGTTTAGCTTTCGGTAATAAACAGTTTATATTGGCTAAATTGAATAAGTAGCATAGTCACACATACACATATGCAATAATTAACCATACTCTAAAGGTGTAATTTTTGTACTAAAAAAGCATTTATTTTTATATCCTTTGCCAAATTAAATTTTTCAGTTCAATAGATTTCCATTTGCAATAGTTTGAAAGCACCAAAACGCATTTTAGTCATTATTTATTTATTATTATTATTTTTTTAATCTCAGCACAATACTTGTGAACACATATTCTTGAATTGTCTCCATGTATGAATTTGCTTTAAACATTTATTTCACTTTTCTTGTGTAGTTCTTAAGCTCATACGCAATAAGCCAAATTTTAATATACTTAAATAACTGTATTTCTTTTGAATATGTAGAGTAAAAATTGTGAGATTTTTAATAAAGGTGAACACAAACAACAATTGGACAAACATTTGTTTTGGTTAGTTGAAGATAAGGATTGCTTAGCCAACTGACGAACTGATTTTTTAGTTAAATATTTCTAAGCATTGAACTCTATTAAATATTAAGAGGATTGAAGATTCCAAGTGTAGCGAGGTCCTTCTCCACCTGATCTTTTCAACGTCTTCCTCTGCTTTCCCGGCGGGTACCTCAACGAATGCTTCCAGAGCTTAAGTATTTTCATTCTTGCGGACGACATGAACTAGCCTGCGTAGCTGCTGTCCCTTAATTTGCTTAAACATGTCCATGCCGTCCGTGTCTCTGCACCATATAGCAGGCTGGGAATAATGAGTGCCTTATCGAGTTTGGTCTTTGTTCGTCGAGAGGGAGCTATACTTCTCAATTTAATACTCAGTACGAAGTAACACCTGTTGATAAGAATTATTCTGCATTGGATTCCAAGGCTCACATTGTTGTTGGTGTTAATTCTGGTTCCAAGATAGATGAAATAATGTACGAATTCGAAGTTATGACTGTCAACGACGACGTGGGAGCCAACTTGTCTTGCCATCGTTTCTTTGTCCAAACTGGAGAAAGCAGAACGGCGCGATTGTTATGGTCAATGACATTGACTTCTACTCTGTACTCTCGATATATAGTTGGCGGCTCCATCGACCAGCTGCTTTGTTGTTCTTCAGACGAGTGATTACTATTCGAACTTATTCATGACAGGGCAATGGAACGTCTGCTCCATCGTACTCGATTAGAGAATCTCCTGGTGATCACTCCACCTTTTCAGTATGGTCTGAACATCAGCCACTAGATTCCCATTTTGAAACCTACAAGAGTATGTTTCGGTCTTGAAACCTTCCGTTAGTCCCCGTATCTTTTTATATAATTTTCGAGCATTATCTCCGTCGGCTAGCTCTCAAGCTCTTCATAATCGCACATTTTGAACTCTTTGTTTTGTTTGTCTTCATATGCGTCTCGCTTCCCTCTTCAACTCTCGTTATCTATCTCATCCAACACGTATTGTGGACAATTATAACGTTGCGAGGTAGACACTTTGTTTTCTCTCTCCAACGTCAACGCAGTCCTCATCGTACCAGCTGTTCTTTTGTCTTTTCCGAAATCCAATGCCTCAGTAATTGCCCCTTCCAACACACTTCTTGCACTGCGGTGATGTCCGATTTTACTCTAACGAGAACATCAACCAGCTGAACAGCATAACTTTCCCAATTAAGGGACCGGACATTCCAAGTGCATTCTTTAATCCTTAAACGTTTGCAGTGGTCGTCTTTAAAAGGGTTTCTATCATCCGAGGCTGTTTTGTCCTTTTCGTTGGGGGTGTTTTTTTACGTGGTGTGTCCCAAACCCAGCGCATAACCCTGGGGAGGGAGGTCTCGCCTTCAAACAGATGTTTTTTGGCTACCTAAAGGACCGGCAGTCGTAAGCTGCTTAAGCCATATGTTATAGAATCATGTCTGGAAACTCCTAAGTGAATGGCTCTGAGAGAAATTTCCTCACTTGCGTGAATGTATACACATTGATGGTCTAGTAAGAAGTTAATTCGTTATTTTTTCATAAGAGTCTTTAAAACTTTTCTTTAATGAGAGCAATTCTTATATTGACATGCTACACTTGTATATTCCGGTAACGTGGAGAACAGCTAGTGTTCCTCATACCTGAGTTAGGAAAGAAAAACTATTTAATGGCTAAGCCCTACAGGGCCTTTAGTCTCACTTCCTTTATGCTGAAAGAATGCAAAAGATTACTGATAATGACATCAAGTACAAAGATCGCTAAAAAATGGAGAGGTGGCGATATGTGCCTTCTTGGATATCGAAGGAACTATAATACTTAGCTGAGATCACGTTGCCAAGATGATGAGCAAGGGCCGTTCGTCTTATTATTTAAGCTTCAGCTATTCACAAACAATTGGATTCGTTGTCAATCGTACGCCGACGACATAATTATAATTGCAAGAAGCAAATATCGGGAACATTATCTGCGATATCGTACAAAGTAGTTTAAGCCTAACTATAGTTTATTTTACACAAAAGAAAAAAGGTTCTGCCGGGTTTTAGAACACTAACTCTTGACGGCAAAGAGTTAGAGATAACAAATAAGGTCAAATACCTAAACTTTACAAAGAAAGCTTGAATAATTCTACACTTTACCTTCTACAGATTGTTTTACCTAAACTCCTGAGGACCTGATCTAGATTGCACAGCAGTTCGTAGACGCAGGTTTAAGGCCCTTAGATCCTTAAGTCTCGGTGGAAGCTTCAATTAAATTATATTTTACAAAAGCCTTTTCGAAATCTTTCGAATCCGATTATCAAGTAAGCGCTACTTCGATTGCCCATCTCGTGCAAAACCCTACAAAAAAACGATTTTTGGACATTTAAAAAATGCAAAGGTTTGTCTAAGAAAAGAATCGCAACTATTGGCCGAGGGTTGCTTAGCGATGTCCCGGAGGTTGCATAACAAAGGAGCAGAGAGTGGTTCAGAGAGGAAGGAATAGAGTGAGGGGATTATAGTGCCCGTGGTTTCGCAATGGGCCTTTTAAAGACTTGGGTTCGTTCTCAGACAACCACTCAACGTACCAACCTAGTGACCTACGAGCAACACAGAACAAAAATTAACAAAAATTTAAAAATCCCTATTTAAGGAACCTATATTAGCGCCCGCTAATATTGCCATAAATCAAACAAACAGTCACCTCCAACCATGCAACGCTTTGCTGAACTTTTCTGGTTGCCACAAATTGCTGAGGGCAATATTCCAGCAACTGAATTTATAAAACCGAACAAAGTGAAATGCAAGCTGCGATAATCTGAAAGGGATGGTGCATGCAACATGAGTAGGATGGCGTCAGCATACCAGCGGTGCGTCACAAGTACTTTAGCGAAAATAAAGCAACGCGCAGAAAATGTTAAAAGCAAAAGTTGACGGCTGCAGATCGGATGTTGCCATAAAAATAACGAAAAAGCTTCAAAACGCAGCAAAGCGCTGGCTTTTTAGCGCTGCACACAGGTGGCACAGGCGCTATATTTTTGTTGCAACATAATCTGCTTGTGTCTGTCACCTGCACTTCGCCGTGCTGTCAACGGTTTGTCAGCGCAGAGATAAACAAATGGTTTCGCGCAATCTTCTGACTGTCACAGTCACTCGTAACATAATCAGCTGCTTATGAATTTGCCTTGATACAGATTTACGGTTATAAATATGTCGGCACAACACATGACGTTACTTCGTTGCAATTATGTTGCTCGCTAACAAGCCACAAACTGTTATGTTTCTGACAGTTGCAGAGCAAAATTGTGGTTTTGAGGCCATATAGTGGCTGTCTTTCGGTGAATTATCGTATTCCAACACTAGTAAGCCGTTTACCGTTAGAAGATACCGAATTGACAGTCCTTGCCTAGGTGAAAATCCTCGTCCGTTCCGGTTACTTAGACCCGAATGTCGTAGGAACGAAGTTAAACAGGTCGTGTGATATGGATATGACCTAGATCGTCTCCAAATATGGAAGTTCCTTATGACGATAATTTCTCAGTGGGTTTTCGATTCGCTTCCAAGGCCTGGTTTCGGCTAAAAACCTATAAATTAATATTTTTTTACCACAATTTGATTATTTGTGCCGAGGAATAAACTAGTACTATACTACCGTGCCCAAAAAATAAGGTGACATTGTATTTATTTTGAAAATTCTTTATTTATTCTTCCAAATCAATTTCTTCCCCTTCAAAGTAATTCCCTCCCGATGCAATGCACTTATACCAACGGATTTACCAATCTTCGAAACACGGGTTGTAGTCACCTTCCGGGATGTCCTTCAGTTCCGTCTTCGCTGAGGCTTGAATCTCATCTATCGTATAAAAACGGTGTCCCGGAGCGGTCTTTTGAGCTTGGTGAACAGCCAGAAGTCGCACGGCGCCAGATCAGGGGAATACTTTGGTTGCGGAATGATATGGGTTGAGCTTTTGGCGAAATGATCACGAATTACGAGGGCAGTATGGGATGGTGCATTACCGTGGTGTAAAAACCATGAATTGTCTTTCCACAATTCCTGCCATTTTAGACGGATAGCGTTACGAAAATGACGCGTAACGTTCAAATAATATTCCTTGTTAACCGTTTGACCGGTTGGAAGGAATTCATAATGCACAACACCGCGATAATCGAAGAAAACAGTCAACATGACCTTGATTTTTGAGCGACTTTGGCGCGATTATTTTGGTCTCGGATCTCTTTTGGCACGATATTCGCTCGATTGATCGGTTTTTCGTGGTCGTAAGCGTAGATCCAAGTCTCATCACCAGTTATAATGCGTTTCATGACACCCTGGTAGTCGGAAAGCATCGTTTCACACACTTCAACGCGACGCCTTTTTTCCAAAAATTTCAATGTTTTCGGTACCAGTCGGAGATTTGACGCGCTTGAGGCCCAAAACAGCCTTCAAAATGGTATTGGCTGAGCCTTACGATATGCCAACTTCATCAGCAAGGGCTCTAATTGTTAATCGACGGTTTTTCAACACCAAATCTTTGATTTGTTGAACGTGAGCTTCGTCGGTTGAGGTTGATGGTCGTTTTTCGTCTTCGACACGTTCACGGCCTGCTTGGAATTCACTATACCACTTGTAAACATTTTTTTAGACATAGCCTCATCACCAAAGGCTTTGTGCACCATCCTCAACGTAACAATGTTAATATCATCTGGGTACCAGCCATTAAGGGATAAAAAGAAGCGAAAAAAACAGACAAATTGGATTGCCCTAGACCATCCGACTTTTCAGGGGTTTTGGAGAAATGGGCGTTAGAGAAACAACTCAGATCGTAGAACACTAGCAACACAGGGCATACCACAAAGTTACTTAGGGTAAGTACTGATAATGGATAGACTAAAGATACAGACCTTTTACTTCTTGGCGAAAGGAAACGTAGTAAAATTGTAGGAGTTCTGACAGAACTAAAAAAGTTGGATTCGGTTAAATTCAGAGCATGTGCGGCAGATGATGAGATGTTGGAACATTATCTTTACGAATGTCCAGTCTTCAACCAGATGAGACGGTATAGATTCCACGACTCCTAATGCATCAACTTAAGAGATATTGAATAGCTCGGGTGGAAAAAATTAAGCATTTTACCAAATCCATTGAAATGCTGAATAAAGTTTAAATTGGTTGGAGCCTATTTGGCCTAATGATTACCTAAGTTCGATCGCTAGCAGTTTGGCGCTCTTGCAGCTCCTTTTCAGTCAAGTAATCAACCAACAGAAATCAAACTAATTGGTAGGCGAACAAATTCCCAAATCCATAAAATGCAAACTTTAGAATTTTCGGTCTAAACTTAAAAAATGTCTGAACCATTACTTTGATATATGTTATTTAGGCAATAAGGCACTAATTCGGATCCTAAAACTGTGGATTGGAGTTAGGTTAGGTTACTCTGGTAGACCAATAAGCCCAGCATAGACCAGTTTGATCCTTTGGAATACCAGATAGAGTTCAGTTGCTAAGTCCAAGAGGAGTAGTCATCATTCAGGATGCCTGCGCTTGACGCGAATTTCAATAGAATCCTCCTCCAGTGTATCATGCCCTGGGCACCCCAGATGCTTACAGCGTAGTCTTGCCAATGCGGATAAGTGGATTGAACTTAAAACGATCAGAATAATTTCGATAGTGATACCTGGCATTATCACTTTTACGAGTTCAAAACAAATTTTTATAGAGTAACCTTCCCTTACAGTGATTACCAAACTGTAGTCGTATATGGTTTCCCCTTTCTTGTTACTATATCTCCAGTACTCGCGGAGACACTGGATACATTTGCTTCAAGATGAATTTAAGGAAAACCAGAAAGTTTCTTGGGTTTTATGAGATAAATCTAAATGCCAATGCCAACTATAAATATAAATCAAAGACAACGAGATCTTACATTTCCATTTGGTTCACATGCGGTAGGACAGTTTTTATCAAAGTTTTTACCAAGAAAGTCAACTTTTAACCGAAATATGCCCTTAGCTTTCGAATCTTGCGCAATAAGTACTAATATGACGAAAGCTTACGACCGCCGTGCCACTCTAATCAACACCTAGATGTCGCTATTGTCAGCCGATAAAATATGAATGGACAGAGGATTAGTTGTGCCACTGTTCGTTGCATCTCCTCCCTTGTTTCCCTTCCTATGCATGGTAATTGCGTTTGCGGTAATTGGAGCTTGAAAATGCTGATTTTGTGAGTTGTAATGCCACTGTTTTGACACAAGCTTAAATGACCACGCACACACACATGCGCACCCACACGCACTTACTATGCGTTACGCACAATGATTCAGTGACTCAGCAGAATTTTGTGAATTTCCAAATTTGCGGCGTTCACAATGCCAACTATTTAATTGCAGCACAATGATAGACGGAACACATATGTACAAGCGTGCGTATGTACCACGGTATGTACGTAGTCCCAAAACCTCTTTTTAAACTCCGACACATATGTGAAATGAAATATATTTTTCAAAAACTGTCGACCGAATTTAAATGATGCATTGGTCACAATGCCAAATTTAATTTGCTATGCCACGCCGCATACGTTGGGCAAGCGAATTTTGCTGTGGTGGCTATTTGGCTATGAAGTGTGGAGGGAAGTGAACTCTACATGCGTTATTTTTATGTTTGAAGAAGCGATGAGTTGATTTCTTTACAACACGACTATCTCAGTCATTTACCGAAGAAATCAAGATCACATTAAGTAATCATTAGATTTGGCGATTCGATCTATTCTAAAAGACCAATAGTAACAAAGTTCAAAACTGAAGAACTGGAAGTATTTTTCGGCGAAGATTTTTGCCAAATAGTAGAAGAGCTCGCAGCAGTATTGGATGTGAATCAAGTAGGCTCTTCAAAATAATTGAAATAAGTCGGATACATTCAAACCCAAAATGAACAAAATCAGATATGAAAACTGTCCAACCAGCCAAATTGAGGACAAACTCGAATACAAATAAACCCAAGGCTATCGTCTACATAAAGTGAGGTGAGAATATTGATGTTATATGAGCCTCTAAAACCAGTTAAAATCAGCGCCACCAACTAAAACTCAACAAATTGAAGCGAGCGATTCCTGAAAATTCGACTTTACACTAGAAAAAATGTTTTCATCTTCGTTCCGCTCGGTCTCATGTTGCAAAACCCTGTAAAAAAATTACATGGAAAACAGAAACTGGAAAGTTTTGCTTCACAGGTCTTATAGCACAGATCTTAACACCTCTAACTATAATTTTTTTCGATCGATGCAGAACGCAGTCGTTTAACATCAAAACAGCCGACCAGTCGGAGATTCCAAGTAAGCCATATCTTTCTCAACCTAGTCTTTCTAACGAAGTGGAGGCCTTTCTCTTCCTCTGCTACATCGGCGAGTACTGCGTCGAATATTCTCAGAGCTGGAGTATTTTCATCCATTCGGACGACAGGAGCCTAGCCAGCGTGGCCGCTGTCTCTTGAGCTGAACTATGTCAATCCATTGTTCCAACTGCGGCATTCGCCGTTGCCAATGCACAAAGAACAATAAATCTTCCGCAGAACTTTCCAAAACTCGTAACGGCTTCTCATCAGATGTTGTCATCGTCCATACCTCTGTACCACATAGCAGGATCATCCCCATGAGTGACTTTACTCCTCAATTGCTTACTCAGGGCACAATAGACCCTAGGTCGCAGTGCATTACTTCATTAATAATCTATCTACTCAGCCCGAAGTAGCACCTGTCGGCAAGGCTTAAACTGGGTTGGATTTCGAAGCTGAGGTTGTGGTTGGTATTAATACTGGTTCCGAGATAGACGAAATTATCTACGACATCAAAGTTCTGACTGTCAAAAGTGACACAGGAGCCAAGTCGCGAATGAGATGACTGTTTGTTCGTTGAAGGAGATATTTCGTCTTACACTCGTTCACTACCAGACCCATTTGTTCGCTTTTTTACCCAACCTAGAGAAAGTAGAACTAACGGCGCGGTTTTATGCTCAATGATATCGAGGTCATCGGCTTACGCCAGCTGTAGAAGATTGTACCTTCTCTATTCAGATCTGAGCTCGAATTATTTTCTCCTGGATTAGACTGAAGCAGTCGCTGGATAGGGTGTCGCATTGTCTGAAACCTTGTTTTGTATCGAACAACTCGAACAGGACCTTCCCGATCCCGACGGAGCTTTCGATATTGCTCAACGTCAGTTCACACAAACGTAGTAGTTTTTCAGGGAAGCCAAGCTCAGACATAGCGGCATTAAGGCATCTCCTTTTCGTGCTAATCAAAAGCAGGTTTGAAATCGACTGAGAGATGGTATTTTCCAAACTTTGAGGCATGGTGGATATATAATCGGATGTAGATTTTCTACACTTGAAGTCACGCTAATAAGGCTCAAGCAGCATCTTTCACACAGTATGCTCGATAGAACCTTATATGCGATGTTAAGGACACTTATCTCCACGGTAGTTGCCTCAGATTGTGATGGCTCCCTTTTTGTGTATTGGACAGATCACTTAAATTCGAGTATGCTTCCGTCCGACCATATTCTACAAAGACTTTTGCTTGGCGTTTATCAGTTTTTCGCCACTGTATTTTAATAAATAGTCCGGCTGGTAATCCAACGGCCTGTCTCTTCTGTGTCCTTTAGACGGGTAATTGCTATTCGAAGTTTTTTATGGTCGGGCATTGGACCGTCTGCTCCATCGTCATCGATTGGGAAATCAGGTTCACCATTCCGGAGGTGTTATAATGTCACTGTCATTCAACAGGCTGAAGCCACCATGTGTGTTCCATCCATAGATTATCTAGTAAAATAGTCCAGCGGTGTTAAATCGAATCATGAAGACCACGTCACAGACCTTTGCCGGTAGATAAAACACTCAATAATAAATTGAATATTTTGTTCTCTGTATGGTATATATTGATATCATCGGCCTCAACACCCGCGCCGTTAGTTCTGCTTTCTCCAGACTGAACAAGGAAGCAACTCAAATGGGTCTGGCAGTGAACGAGGGCAAGACGAAGTATCTCCTGTCATCAAACAAACAGTCGTCGCACTCCCGACTTGGCTCTCACGTCACTGTTGACAGTCATAACTTTGAAGTTGTAGATAATTTCGTCTATTTGGGAACCAGCATTAACACCACCAACAATGTCAGCCTCGAAATCCAACGAAGAATATCTCTTGTCAACAGGTGCTACTTCGGACTGAGTAGGCAATTGAAAAGTAAAGTCCCCTCTCGACGAACAACAGCCAAACTCTATAAGTCGCTCATAATTCCCGTCCTGCTATATGGTGCAGAGGCTTGGACGATGACAACAACCGATGAGTCGACGCTATGAGTTTTCGAGAGAAAGGTTCTGCGGAAGATTTATGGTCCATTGCACATTAGCCACGGCGAATATCGCATTCGATGGAACGATGAGCTGTACGAGATATACGACGACATTGACATGGTTCAGCGAATTAAAAGACAGCGGCTAAGCTGCCTAGGTCATGTTGTCCGGATGGATGAAAACACTCCAGCTCTGAAAGTATTCGACGCAGTACCCGCCGCAGGAAGCAGAGGAAGAGGAAGACCTCCACTCCGTTGGAAGGACCAAGTGGAGAAGGACCTGGCTTCGCTTGGACGAGTGCCGCGCTGTTGTTGACTCGGCTATAGTCGCGTAAGCGGTGCCTACGCCAGTAAAGAAGAAGTAGAGTATGGTATATATCGCCAAAGGTTGTCCACATCGGATAAAGTCATTAATCATAGCTCCACAATCACGTGCGAAGCGTCTGATGGTCGTTCAGCTTCAATTCTTGCGAAAATTGGAATTTGTGACCCCGCAAAAATTTCCATAAAGCGGATGGACACAGATCCTGTTGTCACGGACGAAGGCGGATGGAAACATTCAGGTGTTCTTCGATTTGAACTACAAGCTCAATATATACATAAATATAATTTATGTTCACACATGTCAGTAATAACAAAATAATTGATTATTTTTTGAACACCTACCTACACTGGAGGCAGTACCCGACAACACTTATCCACTTCGCACCACTTACCTTCACACCAACCAATAATGGCAATTAACGTTCAGATTTAACGCTGGCTGACGTTAGCACCTCCAACAGGATACGCCTAGCAGCTCATTACAAGCCACCCTAGCGTACAAACCCAAAACCATAAAGCCTTACTGCGCACGTGTAACTCGTATTTATGGTCGCTATGATGTACCACTACCATTGGCTACCACTGTTGCATAAATTTTAATCTGGAATTAATTAAGCGACTCACGGAAGCGACGACGACAGGTTAACATCCATACAAATATATTATATTACAAGCAAATGTGTGTGCATGTGTGTTCCTGTAGCTGTTTGTGGTTGCAACCAATGCATTACGTGTTGCACAGTTGCATTGTAGGATGCACACGTTGGGAATGAGGCTAACATTTAAATTATCGCCACGTCAAGTGGTTGATGAGGTCGTTTGGATAAATGAGTAGAGCAATGATTAATGATGAAAATACAATCCAATTGTCACAGCATAAATTGGTAGGCAGCGGAATGCGGTTTATGACAGATAAGAGATGAGATGAGAAATAAGAAGTGAATGAAAAAATTTCAGCGAGTTTTTAGTTTTTGGAATAGCTGCAGCGCAATAAGTTTATAGAAATCTGAACTGCTCTCAGCTCGCATTGAAAAATGTATTGTTTTAACAGGATTAGTTTCACTGACGATAAAGCGCAAGGCTGCTTTTCAAGGCGAGGTTGCTGGCCTTGTGGACTTTGGGAAAACTTCTCTTGTTCTTCAGTTCATTTGATAAGCTAGGTCATTGCTGATCTGCAGTCATTTGAGCATCTCTCACCATCCCCTCAGCAAAATATTGAATGATGTTGCCAGCTAGCCGTCCTCCGAAAGAAGTTTCCAGCTCACATAACCTTTGCTACTTAACTGATATCTGATGTTTGCTCAAGTTCTGTTCTTTCGATCTGCTGTCCCTTTCCTCGCTCAGCATCCACTAACCCACTCTAGAGGGCCGGCGTACTAATTATGTTCGGACAGTTTGTATGCCGCTTCCGTATTTTAGACCGGCTTTTGTTTTGCTAGCCGGTATGTTATGTTTCATACTAGCGTCCTCTGTTTCAGAAGCTTCCATAAATCTAGCGTAGTTTCCTAGTCTATCATCACATCTTGTTATTAGATTTCTGCTGACTTCGCCTTCCTATCGTTCCACGTTGAGTTTGATGATCCCCAGTTAGAAGTTGCACCGGTCCATTAATCACCCGGTATGCTAACGATTCCGTCACTCTGGGTTCCACATTCACTAGGAAAGAACTGGATGTCTGTCCCGACCTCGCTTTACTTACGGATTTCTTCGTTCCACAGCCTCTTCTGTTCATTTGTTTTATTTTTAAAGTTCATGCTAAATGAACCACTACTCAGAGTCATTCTCCGAAAGGTAGTCGCCTTTGGTGATCGCAAGGTAGTCTCCCTTTTGAGGTAAGTTCTATTCAGGTTTAAGGCTGATTCCCTTCAATTGAAAAAAGAAGATTCAGAGTCGTTCAAGCGACAAAGTCACACCAAAGAGTATAACCTGGTACCATGGGGAGCAGTTTGCCTTTGGAGTTTGCCTGAGGAGTCGCATTGCGGCCGGGTGCCGGACCCAAAGTACGGCAGATGTTTTTGGTCGGCTTCGAACCCGACCAAGGCGGCTAGGGTATCCCTATCCACCCGAACCAATTGGAACCAAGGTATAAGTGCAGAATTCATTCATACTTTGGTTCTCCAAGGTATGAGTGCTGAATGCATTTATTTTTTGGAGCGCTGATCAACGCATTGTATTGATCTATGTACGTGTTTCTAGCAATACTCGTAAAAAGTGCCGTGAGGTTAGGCCTTCAGAGGCAGGTATTCACGTAAATCACAACGGACTCTGTCTCTCTTTAGGCATTAGTCATTCTTTTAAGATGCCGGATCACTGCATTATGTTTCAAGTAGAGGTTTTCGCTATTAGGGTAGACGTTGAGTTAGCCTGTTGACATCTAACCTTGTACCGCAAAAATAACCTACCGATATTTTTTGTCTGTAATTTTTTTAAAAAATTAAAAGCTTTTATTCTGCATGTGGATTATTTTTATTTGGCTTTTTAAGTTTTTTTACATCAAGTCGAGAATATGATATCATGTAAATGGCCGACGCCACAATCAACAGTCATTTGAGCCCTTCTTAAGGCATTTTCCATCACTTTGGTCAGAGCTTCCTGTGATAGGTCCTCACATTCTTAACGGATATTACCGTTTGAGCCTCTGACTGACACGCGCTTCGAAAGCTCACAAAGAAGTCTGATCGTCAATCGACGATCTTGCTGGCCAGCAAACGCCAAAACAGCAGGCACCAGGTACAGTGACTCCTTGGAACCACGTGTTCCGAGTCGTTAATGCGCGAACTCGTTGACGTTGCTCTAGGCTTACCACTAGCGGATCCGTTTCAGTGACGTCTCCAGAAGTGTAAATTTGTGACTTATTTACGTACAGCCGCTAATGACTTGGAGAATGCGGCTCTCAGTCCACATCAGTGTAATTAAATTTGCTTTTGTACCGCTAAGATAGAAATCAGTCTCATCCTCATGATTGGTGGTGACTAAGGATGGCTTGAATGTATGTTAGACACGATTGGCGGTCAGCAGCTAACAGTTGATGCACCGTCTGGACTTTGTACGGAAACGTCTTCAAATCTCGTACCAAAATTCGCTGTAAACACCATCGACTGATACCCACTTGCGTGGCACGTCGTCTGGTCGATGTCGACGGTGCTTCCATGGCATGCTCGGCAACAGCAGCAATATTCTCTGCAGAACGGCTACTCCGGGATCTGCCACGCCTGGCAGCATCTCGTGTTGTGCCAATCTCTTCGAGGCGAGTGGCTAAACGTCGCAGTGTTTCACCAGTAGGCGTCGGACGGCCAAGAAATCTGCGACGAAATTCACGTTGTGTCAAAGTCACCGACCGATTATTGGTCAAATAAATAGTCACCAATAACCCGCGTTCTGTAGCAGTATAGCATACCATTGTTTATTTACGTGCATTTCGCATGTGTTTACTACACAAATGTCAAAACAGAACTGACATTAGAGGTCAATTGCAAAATATATAGCATCTTCTGATAGGAGGATTACTTTTGCACTACCCTGTATGTGGACAGCCAAGCTGCAATCACGGCTATAACCTCGTTTCGCATGTCTGCCGGAAGTGTCTGGATAAATAAATGAGGATTGCACTGCGAACTAGGGTCTATTGTGCCCATCTACATATGTCTAGGGAAGCAGAGCAACAATGGAGAGAGTCACTAGGGACGACCGACTGCACTCCTATGGGGTGTCAGAACACAATTGATGCCTTTGATGCGCAAGGAGATAATGGACGAGATTTCTAAAAGTGATGTGTGTAACAGAAGATGTGATTGACGTTGGTAAACTCATATATTGTCTATACTTGACATGACGTTGACATGGCAAGGAAGATTAAAATGAGGTGAAATGATCGAAAATGAAACGAAAAGTTATATATAAAGCGGTATATCAGAAAGCTCCTACTACCATTTGATAGATGGTACTGCAGGACCAGGATTGAAATACTCATTGATCGCAGTCTGGAGGCAGCATGTGTCTGAGAGATCGAGAGGACCGTAAAAAATCTCAAAAGAAGAAACAACGGAGCATATTTTGTGCACTTGACCCGCATTAACAAGGCAACTCCTCAAGCCTTTGAGGCCCTTCCTTTTTGATATACTCGACAAGGTATTGTTAGTTAGGTTGTTAAAATTCTCATCAAGCGAAGCTACTCATTATGGACTACGTAAAGGCACTCCTTTTAGAGCTAAAGAGTAAAACTGATGCTGATTTGATAGGCCCAAAACTAGCCTAATCAAACCTAACCTAACCTAACCCCATCTTCAAAGCCGATGAGCGTACAGAAGCAATCTCCTCAAGCAAAGCCTACCTCATCATTTTCATGACAACTCACCATACTTTCAATGGAATGAAGGCGCTTACGAAGCTGTAAAAGTTGCACAAATACCAAGTTTTCTTCCGTTTGCAACATTTTCCTTCTTTTTCCATTATTAAATGTGTCTAAAATCCGCTTTAGCAAATCCTTAGAACATGTAAATAGCATTAAAGTAGCCATTCTTATCTTAACCATTTTTGGCTAAACCCAAACCCAGCTGATCATCCGCCGTGACTAAACGCCAAGAAAAGCTTAGCATAAAATGCAAAAATATAACAAAATATTAAAATTCAATTAATCCGCTTTACAAAGTTTCCATTGCCATTAGCAGCGAAAACCAGCCACCGGATATACGAAAAAACAATGGCGGCCAGCAGTCACTCGCGCAAAGCTGCTTTGGCCAGCCAACGGCAAACAGCCCACACCCACCATAAGCGTCCTTTGACAAGACTCCCACCTGGCTGTTGTTCTGCTGCTGGAATTTGGTTTATCGTTGCTGATTTCCATTTGCGCACACAAACACATACAGCGAGTCTACCAACTTTTGCGCTTATTTCGCTTGTCTTCTTTTTGTTGCGGTTGTGTTGTTTTTAGCGGCCGCCATTTTTATAATCCATTCTATCAGGCGCGCATCATTTGCCGCCACCATCCCGTCTACAACGGGAATGCACTTTTTCACTCACCTGGCGGTTGCATCAATGCCATTTTCACTGTGTTGCAATTTTTTCGCAATTTCCCTTCGCCAGTTACCTTCAGCCGTCGCCCCGCGCTCGCTGCGCTGGCACTCTTGTATTGATGGAATTGAAATTTATTATCCTATTTTGTGTAGCCTCGCACACATTTCCCTAGAGTTAAAGTATTACATTTATTTTGCACTTCATGGCGGTCGCAATGCCTCTTCGGTTCACAATCACGGCGTATAACGTCGCCATTACGCCTTTTTATTTGGATTGATGTGGAATATGGACTATAATAAATTATGTGGCTAAGGGTCACTTTAGAAAGTTTCTTATTTAAAACGTAGTAGACGTTGGGATCATTCTCAGTGAAAAGTTATGGACATAACAGCATCTTATGCCAGCTCAAAATAAATCTAAATAGTTCAGACTATATTCTCTTATGGTTGGATTTCAATATAGACTTCCTGGGGAGAATAACCTCCAGACATGAATGGGGAAGAGGTTTATTACGAGAGGAGCATGCTCTCTCAATCTATACCGACTGGTTCTAAATGGGCTGCGAAGTAGAGACGAGAGTATACTCCAAGGACCTTCATGTCTCTCTCTACATCCATCTACCAAACTCAGCTAGCGTTCTCCGAGCGGAAGTATGAGGTTTAGAGCAGGTCAATAGAGTTCTATCGACTAACTATGGGAGTATACAGAAACTTATCATATACACATATAGCCAGGCGGCATTTCCACCCCTGACGTCGCCAATGATCAATTCCAACGTAGTGAACAAAACTAGTCAGGTTTCAAGCTCACTGGCAGGTCAATTCCACTTGTTCATAATCTAGGTTCCTGGTCATAGGAATATGTATTTTCCATAATGAAAAAGCAGACGAGTTGGCCAAAACAGGAGCCTCTCTAGACGAATATGAGATGGAGGGTGAGTGAAAAGGGAGCGGTATATGCGTAATTAGAAGAAATAACTCAGGGCAAATTGAGGGACTTATTAAATATAACCAAGAAAAGTATATATAGACATACAGTTAAGATAACGGAGATTGACTATTTTGAGAACATGCTTAAAAATGCGAGTAGTAATAAAAGGGAGTAAGGAAACAGTTCCGCACTTCCGCTGCGGGGACCCAGCTCTATCACAACCTGCCGCTTCGCCGACAACTTCCCATTTCTCAGTGGACTAACATACTTTCGTGTTGAGTTGTTTAGTCAAAAAGACAGAAATCCATATCGACGTCTTCCTCCGACTCCGACTCTTCCTTTTTGGCTTTTTCCTTACTTTCGGAAAACTGTTTGGCCTAATAAATATCATCGAGTAGAATTGTCAGTTTTTTGTTGAATATAAAAAGCGAGGACGATAAAAGAATACGAGTTCAGAGTCTTCTTTACACTCTATACACGTCGGACAGTTCGGTCTAAAGTCATGATGGAATCTGTAGAGGTAACTTCTAAAGGCACCCATGTCCAATTATTATTTGGGCCAAATGGGTAGCATGGGTCCCTATGTCGTCTGTCTATCCATAATTGGATTCCATTCAGTCTGTGGGTCAACCGACCTTTGGATGAGACTTGTACTCGCTTCTACCACAATTTGCTGGTCCTTTTCTCACCTCCGTCTTTGTGGATACTGTTTTAGGCTGATATAATTATATACCTCATAAATCGTGTTCTTGTCCCTGAATGTCAATGGGCGACATACTGACTAATATTTCAGTCGCGTTGGTTGATATGATCCGAAAAGCACTAATTATTCGTCTTGCAGAAATTCGATGCAGTGTGGTTATTGAACTTGCCTAGGATTTGTTGGTTTCACATTGGATCCATATACCTATTATGCATTCTTTTGCTATTAAAACTCCTACAGGTGCCCCTTGAATTTAAGTCTCGAGTCAAATATTACGTCTCGACACTTTCGTTGTGGCTGTGAAGTAATCTCACACTTTCCTATGCTGACACTATTCGTTCTTCCACCTTCCTGGTACTTATGACGAAAACTTCTGACCTTCTTAGCACCCGTCTTACGCGAGGTTCCATAAGCGAACCTAAGACTGAGCCTGAGGCTATGGTATTCCACTCGAGATATCTTAGCTTTTGATGCCTTCGTTAGAACCGAAAATCAACCTATCTGTTTATAGCTATTGCTAAATTTACGAGGTACTCAAGGACGCGTGTTTCATCTAGAGCTTTGAGTATGTGTGTCCATGTTTCTGATTGTATTCTTCAAAGCCATGTTAATCAAAGCGCACCTTTCCGTATTGTGCCACTTACTGCAAGTTTGGCAGCATCACCACTTTTCGTGGTCTGTCAATGGGATCCACCATATCTTTTGTAAACCCGTATTGTCTCTTCCATAATCCGCCGACTTCTTGGATTGCGAACTTGGAGTTCGTATGCAGTTTCGTATTATATTTTCGTACACTTTACCTGTTGTGTCGAGCGTACATACAGGTTCGTCCGATTAAGGTTCAGTTAGCGAACAGTTAAGGTTCATAAGAAATATCCGGTTCCGTCCGAATGCAGTTTTACCTCACTCATCGGCTAATTTCATTTTTACTATACAACAGAGCATTGTACATACTAGTATATATGTATGTAAATACAAATATAAATAACTTTGCATTCAGTGCAACACCTAAGTAGGTAGCTTCGTATACCTTTGCATATATTCCATATTAATATTGTATGTCTCTCCATTGGCTGATGGCTGTTTGGCTGGTGTAAACGCGTTTGTTGCACAGCGTCGTGTTGTTTACCCATTGCCCCTGCTGTGCGGCAGTTGGTGCAAAAAAGCTTTAAGTGCAATTTGCCTGTATTTTATTTTATTGTTGTTGCTTTTTTTTTTACTGTACAAAGCCAGCACTTCACTCTCATTGTCGGCATTGCATTTTTTACATCATTTGGTTGTATTTTTTAGTGCTCTCAATTTCAATCTGTTTGCACAAACCTGCTGCGGCACTCGAATGCCCAATGTTGATTTTATAAACAAAACTTTTTCTCAGTACACGTCATGTTCATGGCATCCAGCTTTTCGGTTCGTACAATGATTCCTGCAATTTATAGTGGGTGCCAGTATTTGCTTAAAAATTAAATAACATTTATCACGATTGAGAAGCTCACGTCGCGCTTTAGCCAAAGTCATTGGATTTCACCATTTGAACTGTTACAGTTGAGAGCTAAATAAATCGAATGACTTTACATGGATACTTTAACAAAGTTATTTATGGAATAGTTAGAAATAGAAGAAGAGTAGACGTTTTCTTCAATATTCTCAAGTACTTTCTTCGCTACTGTCTGAATAACAGATTAAACTTTAAGCAGTAGATTTTTCAACAAACCAATCAGTCCATTATTACTATTTACCTTCGCGGTTATAGCCGAGTTTACAACAGCGCGCAAGTCATTCTTCTTTTACGCTCTTTGACACAATTATTGGACATTACAAGTTTAGCCAAGTTCCTTCTCCATCTGGTGTTTCCAATCGAGTGGAGGTCTCTCTTTTCTTCTGTTTGCCCTGCGTCGAATGCTCTCAGAGATGAAGTGTTTTCATCCACTCAAACGACGTGATCTAGTCAACACAGTCGCTATCTCTAGATTCGTTGAACTATGTCAATGTCACAGTATATCTCGTACAGTTCATCGTTCTAATCGACTGTGGTGTTCGACGTTTCGCACCATGTTAACTCTAGTGGATAATCACGTCTCATCAATCAGAGACGCCGAGCAGTGCGTAACGAACACGCTATTGCCACTGTGGAGCAGAGTATCGAAAAAGAGCGGCCACCACTGTGCGAAAAGATTGTAGCTATGCCCATTCGCTCTGTGTGGAATGATCTTAGTTTGTGGGCTTACAAAATCCAATTCATGCAGGACTTGAAGCCGAACGACCATGAATCACATCATATGTTCGGTGAAAGCGGCCAAAACCAGAATCCATAAATCCCGATTTTTACAAAAAAAAATTATTGACAACGCTAACTTTTCGTTGAATGGTTACTTTAATAAATAAAACTTCCGCATTTGGAGTAATGATAATCTACAAGCCATTGTTTAGAGGCCTTCAAAAGTCACAGTTAGGTGAGCTATATGGGCAAAAATATTGGTTCATATTTATTAAAAATTTAGCCGGTCGTAATGTTACAGTCAATGTGGAACGCTAAAGAACCATGATTAAATTCTTTTTCGTGATTGAATTGTTTGCGACCTTTGGTTCCAACAAGGCGCGCACCATGTCTTACCACCAACGACACAATTAGATAATTGCAGGAAACTTTAGGCGAGCCTATTATCTCGCGTCATGGGCCTGTGGCGTGGCCACTAAACCATATTTACAAGGTTATGAGAAGCAGCAAATAAGCCCGAAGGCGATTGATGTCTTGGAACAGGAATATTCGACACAAGTACATAAACTTTCATCAAGCGAAGAGACGTTTAGCACTACCGATCATTGTTGAAAAAGGTTCGACAAGAGCTTTAATGTTAGCCAAATTGACAACTAACCAAATCTTGAAACTTTTTGCACGCTCTGTCTAAACTACTCAAACATTCTGTCAAATAAGTACCCGGAAATTTTAAAGAGAACACAAACAACTTATCAATCATCTAAATTTATTATATCGCTTTCAAAATAGGCTCCTTCCGTGAGGCAATACACTTCTTCCAACGAACACTCCGATCATTGAAACACTCTTTAAAGCTATATTCCGGAATGCTCTTCAGTTCTCGTTGTGAATTAGATTTGATGTTTTCAATGCTCTCAAAACGGGTACAACAAAGTGGTAATTTGAGTTTTGGAAACAGGAAAAAGTCACACGTAGTCAATATCTGGAGATTACGGTGGTTGTTCGATGATATTTGTTAATTTTTGTTCAAAAACTCGTTCACAATGAACGCTTTGTGCGCTGGTGTAACCATCGTGTTACAAAATTCAACTGTTGTTCCGCCACAAATCTGCGCTGCGACTTTCCGCATACCCAAAACATCAACCAAAATATGACGAGCGGTCTCATGAGACATGTCCATTATTTGGACTATTCTCTCGCAAACTTTAATGACGATTTTCGACCACCATTTCCTTTATTTGGTCAACCTTTCCTTCAGTTGAAGAGGTCGAATGCCGTCCTGAACGTGGCAGATCGTTCACTTCTTCTCGCTCCTCCTTGAACGATTTATAGCAATCGCAAACTTGAGTTTTCGGACATGGTTGAATCACCAAATATTTTTTTCAACTATTTCCAACGTTTTGGCACAAGAAATTTTGTTTGAAACACAAAATTTCATGCAACTCTTTGTTTAATATTTGTATCCATCCACATAAAAGGTTGACTTGTTCCTAATGACGTCGTAAATAAACTAAATGATACTTAGCAATAAAAACTGACAGAATAGTGGCTGACAATTGTGCCAACCTGGAAAAAAAATTTGAAATATTCTCAGCCGGAAAATGAGAATTTTCGGGTACTTATTTGATTGAATGTATACTACATAGGTTGCTATATATATTTCTGGACTAGGCAACACTAAGTGTTGCCAGGTGCAATCTGACATTTCCATTGGAAAGTTTGACATTTTTTAGCATAACATCACTCAGAACGTTTTGTCATTTAATCGTGAATTGTTTTATTTACAGGGAATCAAAAAATTCATCTCGGCCAAAAAATGGAATTAACTCGTGAACATTTTCGTGCGATCATTTTTCACAACTTTCGACGTAGATTATCACGACAAGAGTGCATCGATGAACTAAAATCTTTGTATGGCTATGAAGCACCATCCTATAGCACTGTGAAGAACTGTTACAATGAATTCAATCGTGGCCGACGCTTGCTCAAAGACGAATTCCGTGAAGGTCGTCCAAAAACAGCCGTTGTGCCAGAAATCATCGATGCCGTACGTGAACTGATAATGCAAAACCGTCATGTAACATACCTTCAGATAGAGGCATGCCTATGCATTTCTCCCACCAGCATACATTTGATATTGCATGAACACCTGGCCGTAAAAAAGGTTTGTTCTCGTTGGATCCCGCACAATTTGACAATCGCTCAAAAATAGGCTCGTGTGGATTGGTATAAAGAGATGCTGAAAAAATACGATCGCAGTGCTTCAAAAGACGTTTATAAGATCATCACAGGTGACGAATCATGGATCTATGCGTATGAGCCCGAATCAAAACAGCAATCGACCGTGTGGGTCTTCCAAGACGAGCCAAATCCAACGAAAAAAAAAACATTTTCGTTGATAAATATGACTATTTTCATTATTAGGCCAGAAATATATAAAGCAACCCTCGTATTATGAAAATAAAAAAATAAAAATTGGTAATACTTTGTTTATAATTTTAAATGTCCCATCCCCCGCACCTTGCGACCTTGCTTGTGGTTGAAAATTTTACGAAAAACTCATGAAGAATCAATGCAGTATGTGACGGTGCATTATCGTGTTGCAAAAGCCAAGAGTAGTCGGCCCATAAATCCGGCCTCCTTTTACGAATAGCCTAGCGCAATTGACGCATCTTGGCGATTTTCAAGAAACATATCCTTCACTTTTTTAATATTTTCATAAGCGGAAGGGGTCGAAGCTCGTCCAAAATGTGGCATCTCTTCAACGATCTCTCGACCATCTCTGAGGGCTTCGCAGCACTCGTAGGCTTGTGTTTTTGATAACACCGAATCACAGTAAGTTTTCAATATCTGCAATGATTCCGGACACGAAATTGTGTTAGAAATACAAAATTTTAGACAAATTCTTTGTTCGATACTTTCATCTATTGTAAAAATCGCAACGCAGTACTGAGGTGTACCGACCTAAGCAGCTGCTGTAAACAAACTGGTTGACAGTTCGCGTTTATATTTGTCACAGTAATTTAAGACAGTCCTACCAACTTAGCAAAGTCCATATCTTTGAAATACCAAGTGACATTGTATTTATTTTGAAAATTCTTTATTTATTCTTCCAAATCAATTTCATCCCCTTCAAAGTAATCCCCTCCCGATGCAATGCACTTATGCCAACGGATTTTCCAATCTTCGAAACACTGGTTGTAGTCACTTTCCAGGATGGCCTTCAGTTCCGTCTTCGTTGCGGCTTGAATCTCCTCTATCGTATAAAAACGGTGTCCCCGAAGCGGTCTTTTGAGCTTGGTGAACAGCCAGAAGTCGCAC
The DNA here is from genome assembly GCA_037783105.1 of Bactrocera zonata. Lineage (NCBI taxonomy): Eukaryota > Metazoa > Arthropoda > Insecta > Diptera > Tephritidae > Bactrocera > Bactrocera zonata. The sequence goes on along the minus strand of JBAWJQ010004639.1, from coordinate 137,045 downwards.
GGCGCCAGATCAGGTGAATACGGTGGTTGCGGAACGATATGGGTTGAGTTTTTGGCGGAATGATCACGAATTACGAGGGCAGTATGGGATGGTGCATTATCGTGGTGTAAAAACCAAGAATTGTCTTTCCACAATTTCGGCCTTTTTAGGAGGATAGCGTTACGCAAACGACACATAATGTTCAAATAATATTCTTTATTGACTGTTTGACCGGTTGGAAGGAATTCATAATGCACAACACCACGATAAGCGAAGAAAACAGTCAACATGACTTTGATTTTTGCGCGACTTTGGCGCGATTTTTTCGGTCTCGGCTCTCTTTTGGCACGATATTCGCTCGATTGATCAGTTGTTTCGGGGTCTTAAGCATAGATCCAAGTCTCATCGCCAGTTATAATGCATTTCATGACACCCTGGCAGTCGGAAAGCATCGTTTTACACACTTCAATGCGATGCCTTTTTTCCTAAAAATTCAATATTTTCGGTACCAGTCGAGATTTGACGCGCTTGAGGCCCAAAACATCCTTCAAAATTGTATTGGCTGAGCCTTTCGATATGCCAACTTCATCAGCGAGGTCTCTAATTGTTAATCGACGGTTTTTCAACACCAAATCTTTGATTTGTTGAACGTGAGCTTCGTCGGTTGAGGTTGATGGTCGCCCTGGACGCTCTTCGTCTTCAACACGTTCACGGCTGGCATGGAACTCACTATACCACTTGTAAACATTTTTTTTTGGACATAGCCTCATCACCGAAGGCTTTCTGCACCATCCTCAACGTATCCGCAGCAGAAAATTGATTCCCTAAACAAAATTTAATGCAAATTCTTTTCTCAACAAATTTCGACATCGCAAAAAACGAAAAACTCACTTTTAGCAGCTCACAAAACGACACGTATCTCAAACACTAATGAATATTTTGAGATGAAATTTGACATAAATGTGACTGACAGTACTACCAACCTAAAAAAAAAAAAAATAATTCTTCAAATCCTTCGACGCGCGCAGTTTAAATTCAAATGTCTTATTTTTTGGGCACAGTAGTATATATCATTTACCCGGGGAATTTAAATTACAATTTCATTTTATTTTTTGTCAACAATGTATACTTACAGTTATTTAGCAACAGTTGCGTTGTTTCACTACAAAGAAAAAAACTGATTATTTGCTTTACTAAATGTGACAATTATTTATTTAATTTTAGATTTCCATTCATACTCATTATGTGTAATGTTCTTACAGTTGTTGTTGCTATTATTTTTTTCAACTATGGTAAGTACAGATTTTTCCATAAATTCTATTTAATTTTACTTTTTTTCTTAATTATTTGCTTCTCTCCGTTTAAGTGTTTTTTGTTTTTCGTTTTCAATTATTAATATTAATTAAAATTTTATCGTAATTACTTGTAGTGCTTTTTTCTCTCTTAATAATTACCACAAAATAATTCAACATTTTGACTGCTGTCGTTATTAATTATGCATGAGCTCGATGGATTTGTGGATTTTTTATGACGTACAACTAACTGTGAAGGGATGTATGAGTGTGTGTATGTGTAGACATTTCTTCTAAATATGCTAATATGTTAATCGTACATATTGTTTTGTTTTTTTTTTTTGTTTTGGTTTGATTTGTATATGTAATATTAATATTGTAATATATATTTATTGTATATATATTTATATTTTTGGTTTGGATGGTCATTGAAATGCTTGGTAGCTTCATGTTGCTCAGGGTTGAATGAGTTAAAGCATTAAATTTGTGTGTTATCAGTAATGTCTAAATGGTGTTGTTGTTTTTTATTCTATTTTTTGTTATTGTTTTGTATATGCAAAATATATTTTCAACGAGATAATAATGTTCTAAACCAACGGTTCATACAGTTTTGTTGTTATGTGGAACATAGTTTTTACAGAAAATCAATATAGAATAGCTTTATGAAACAAAATTAAAAGCTTTGCACTTGAGAAAAAAGATTTACTAAATCTTGCTGCGTAAAAATTTTTTTCCATGCTATATTGAAGAGCTAGCAACTCAGGAAACAACATAAAGAAGACCAATATATACGTCGTTAGTCAGGCGGCAATTGAGAATTGAGATAATGTCCTTAGAAGCAAGAAGGCAGCAGATGTCGGTCTGCCTGGGTTTTGGGTTTAAGGGCACGCAGGATCGCCAAGATCATGCATAAAAACCCTGAAGAAAAATAGGCATGATTGTTACTCACACGGTCTCGAAAGCACCCTATGACTACAGTTTCCTTGGAAGAGTTGCAGGAACATAGATGATGGGAATGCGAAAAGCATCAGACAGACTGACTACCGAAGCTGTTCAGTAAACATATAAGTAAGCCAAGATCTCGAAAGAACCACATGTTAGTAATTGCCTTGAAAGAGACGCTGGAACACCGCCTATCCATTCTTTTCTATAACTCGTCTTAGACATCTGGAAGTTTCGCAGTTCTAGGGGCTTATCAAAATTATATAGCATATCAAATCGCTCTTAAAATTCGCCAAAGGCCTTAACATCCTATATTGCAAATATTACTTAGCTGGTAGGTCTATGGTATGTATGGAGTGTCTTGTAAAGGCTTTGCAGGACTTCCCCGAATGAAGAAGATTCTAATGTATGTTAGCGAGTTGATAATCCTTGGCCATTCTGTTTACGTAATATACTAATATCCACTGTGATAGTAGAGTGTTGGATATTTGTTAAAAATTGCCTAAATTGATCGGCAACGAGTTACTTCTGGATAAGATTGAGTTGGTTACCAGATGGAGCGAAATCTCAGGCAACATTTAAGCTGATGAGTTGACAAAGAAGAGCGTCTCTGCAAAGAATAACATCTCTGTAAAGAAGAGCACCTCAGCCTCGCTGAAGATTGCAGTGGGAAAACGATCAGAGATTCACTGTCTTATTCTGGGATATAACTGGATAGCTGAGCTGAGAACTTGGTAAGCACTGAGCAACTGTTAATACTTGTCCGCTCGCAAGATCCTTCTCTACCTGTGTAAGTCCGAAGAGAATGTGCTTCACGCCCTAAGCAAGGCTTTTTCTGAGTGTAGGGGTTCTAACCTTTCATTAACTTATTAGTTAAAACTCTTATCGGTTGCTTTTTGTATACACTGCTTGGAAGACGATACCTAAGCAGAGTTATAGGCCAAGGTTGACACATCAACAAAATTTTTTTTTCCGAAACTTTTTACTGTTTTTTAGTGAATTTTTAAGAATATATGTATGTAGGTATGACCTTGAAAAATTTATTTAAGAACAGCCGAGGTTGCCACATCAGCAAACTTTTAGATTTACAAAATATACCATTTTTTACTGTTTTGAAGCGACAATTTTTAGACTATACCTATGACCTTGAAAAAATTAGTTTTTTATCAGCCAAGGTTGCCACATCAACGAAATTATTGCTTTAAAATTGCGAATTTTTTTAATTATTTTTTAACGGCTTTTTAAAGTATACTCTAAGGATACTCTAGGTGAGAAATTTGTCTCCGCATAGCCAAGGTTGCCACATCAACAACATTTTTTACGGAAAATGAACTTTTTTTTAACTGTTTTGTATCGACTTTTTAAGAGTATAGGTATGACCTTGAAACAATTTTTTTTCATCTGCAGAGGTTGCCACACCAACAAAATTTTTTTTTTACAAATCATCCAATTTTTTTAACTGTTTTGTAACGACTTTTTAAGAGTATGGGTATGAAAAAATAATTTTTGTCCAACCGATGTTGCCACATGAACAAAACTTTTTTTACAAATTATACTAATTTTTTAACTATTTTTGTAGCGCCTTTTTGAAAGCATTACTGACTTTGAAAAATTAGTTTTAGCTCAGCCGAGGTTGCCACATCAATAAAATTTTCGTTTCACAAATTATGCAAGTATTTTTACTATTTTTTCGCTCAAACATTTCATTGTCTACAAAAAATTTCGTATAACGGTACACAGTGCTAAACATATGGCAACGCTAGTGACTTAAGTTTTTCTCCGAATTTCTAATTTGCCATTTTTGTATGGAAACATTTTTTAATGTGCTATTATTGTTGTTGTGTGTATGTGCGTAAATATTTCCGTGAAAATAACTGCATATAATTTCAATTAGCTAATTGCGAAATTTAAAAAAGTGCTACTTATTAAAATATGTGTGTAAATTTCATAGCTATTTAGTATATGAATAATAAAAGGAATGCAAAAATACATTCACTTACTAATTTAATGAAATATTAATGCATAACAACACCATAATTACTACTAATTTTGCTAATATGTAGTGCTACTGGTGTATGCAAGTTTAGTTCTCAATTTTTGACGGCAGCTTTTGGGGTGTTATTTGTTGCATCAAAAGTTTATTTGGCAATGATTTAAATAATTTTTTTTTTTTGTTTAACACCTAAAAAAAATTATTGTGACTATTTTTCCACATTTGCCAACACAAAATCTTATCTATAATGCTGTCAAATTAACCTTCAAATCAAAACACAAGTGGACCACTGACAGACTGCTGCTCAACTAACCACAAATTTTCGTTAATTTTATATTAATAACCACGCCTAACCTCAAACTCGCAATGTCACCACCGCAAAAACACCACTTTACATCGCTCCGGTGTAAACAATCATTGGCAGTACGCACACTATTCTTAGCTAACCAAGTCTAATTAAGTGCATGTCACGTATGCAATCCACGTTGACAGCTGTTCTAAAATCCAATTAATCCAACACACAAACCCTTCTACACTTGGGACTTAGCAGGCCGCCAAAGCGCATAAGCCATAATCTACAGTTATGCTGAATATTTCATTTTTGTGCAATAAAATTAATTACTTTGTTTACATAGACCTTGAAAAATATGGCCACGTGCCGTGTTGTCATAGCTACATTTGAGTGACAGGTGGCTAGACGCACACTTACTTAGCAGGAGAGAGGATAATGCTTGAAGTGAATATGAATATACGTTGTCTCCAGCTACACGCCTTAAATCTATTATTTAACTGCAAAAATATAATTTAATAATATTTTGTAGAAATCTTTCTGCAATTTTGGTATTTTAACAGGTCCTCTGGCTTCACACATAACTATATTCAGATGACTTTTAGTTAGGCCTAACCTACAAAAGACGCGTGTATAAATTTGACAGCTGTCGGATCAATAGTTTGTGAATTATATAATTTTAAGTCGAAGCAAGAACTTGACTTTATGACGAGTTGCCGAACGCTGCTTTAGGAAAACTACCCATCAAGGATTGGTATGCTAAGTTTAGACGTGGTGAAATGACCAACGAAGATCATGAAAGCGGTGGAGACTCAAAGCGGTTGTTACCAACGAAAACATCAAAAAAGTCCGCAAAATAATTTTTGATGACCGCAATGTGAAGTTGTTAGAGATGGCAGGCACTCTAAAGATATTAAGGGTACATCATATCATTCATGAACATTTGGGTATGAGAAAGTTCTGTGTAAAGGAGTGCTCATGAGCTCACTTTTGACCAATCATTTCACTGCAAAGTCCAGTCGACAGTCATCCAAATGGACCGCACACGATAAACCTGCTCCGAAGCGTGGAAAAACGCAACAGGCGGCTGGCAAGATTATAGCGTCTGTATTTTGGAATGCAAATGGAATATTTTGTATTAACTACCTTGAAAAAGGAAAACCCATCAAGAGCGGTAACTACTTCATAGCATCATTGGACCGTTTGAAGGTTAGAATCGCCGAAAAACGGCCGCATTTGAAGAAAGGGAAAATGTTCTTTCACCGAAACAATTAACATTGCCACAAGTCATTGAAAAGATGGCAAAAATCAATGAATTAGGCTTGGAACTGCTTCCACTGCCACCGTATTCTTTAAATCTGGCCCTCATCGACTATTGCATGTTCTCGAAACTCATAAGAATGCTCGTTGGGAAGAAATTTTCATCGAATAGAGAGGTGATCGGCGAAACTGCCAATTTCAAATGACGCCGGATCCACGTTTCAGAACCGATTCTTTATAAAAATCTTTAATTTTGTCCAAACACTTTGCGGACCAAGTAAGAAATAATACATAGTAAATATTTTATTTAGGTCCCAAAATGAATATATTTGCTGCTAGAAAACAGAACACTTGTATTTTTCAACCGAAAGCAGGTACTAATATAGCAAAATATAAAATAAATTGTTTGTGTCACGCTGTGTTTCACTTGTCCATTTTAACTGTATACCCACAAAGCGCCGTTTTCTCAATGTCTGGTTAGCAGCCAGCTGTCAGTTAGGTTCTGTTTGAAGAGCAGCTCTTTACCAAAAGATGGAGTCTTGATTAAGTTAACCAGAACTTAACTGATAGATGTTTGTTTTGTCAATGTCTGGTAAGCAGCCAGCTGTCAGTTAGGTTCTGTTTGAAGAGCAGCTCTTTACCAAAAGATGGAGTCTTGATTAAGTTAACCGTAACTTAACTGACAGATGTTTGTTTTGTCAATGTTTGGTTAGCAGTCATCTGTCAGTTAGGTTCTGGTTAAAGACAGTTTCTTTATCGAAAGCAGAAGTCTTGGTTAAGTTAACCAGAACTTAACTGACAGCTGGTTGTTTTCTCAATGTCTGCTTAGTAGCTATCTGTCATTTAAGTTTTGGTTAAAAAAAGGTTGTTTGACGAAATAAGGAGTCTTGGTTAGTTAACCAGAACTTAACTGACAGCTGGTTGTTTTGTCAATGTCTGGTTAACAGTCATCTTTCAGTTGGGTTCTGGTTAAAGAGAGGTTCTTAACCGAAAGTAGGAGTCTTGGTTAGTTAACCAGAACTTAACAGATAGTTGATTGCTAATCAGACATTAGATTTTGGTGAAAGAGAGATATATGACTGAAAGCAGAAGTCTTGGTTAGTTAACCAGAGCTTAACGGACAGTTGAGTGCCAATCAGACATTAAAAAACGGCCCTAAAGATGTGATTGACATACTATGACAATCATTATTTTTCATATTCTGCCAGTTTAATTTTTACGTTTGCTACGCTTGCTTACTCTACTCAAATATATCGGTTCACAATATATATTTTTATTTTATTATGACTTTTTCAATCTAAAAGCTGCAACAGAAAGCGCCTCCGTCAGCTACATCAGAACTTTCTAAGCTTACTTATGCTTATAATGCGTTTTCATTGATATAATCTGTTTTCGTTTTTTCTCTTTATGCTTGTATATGTATAATTGTTTTGCGTTTGTTTTCCTTTTGTTTTCCTTTTGTTTTTTTTCTTAATTCCTGTTTTCCTTTAACTTTTACGTTACGTTAACTTTCGTTTACAGACATCTAACTTAATGGTTAGGCTAACTTATGTACTTTATTTGACTGCTTTTATTTGACAGCGTTATCCCACCTCACCTAGGCGACCGACAGTGCTCCGTTCGTACTTTTACGAAGAAGCAGCGTGTCGCTCGTAGGCATTACGTGCACATTACCGACATTAAATGTATGTTTGTGGTAACTATTTTTTTTTTTTTTTTTCTTTCTGGAAAAATTCCTTAGTATAGTTTGAGTAACTAGAGTGTTTATTAAGTTTTGAATGCGTTTTGAATATATTGAATAATTATTGCCGTCTCTTTTCATATAATATTTTGTAATATAATATGTGTTGCCTCATCATTTTCGCATTTTTCTTTTCTGTTTTGCTGTAAGTATTATCTAATTTGTAGAGAGTTAGTATCTAATTGCCACAGGGTTGCATTGAATTTGGAGTTGCATACATGTAATTATGCACTGATATATGTATATCTAAATGTTAATCATCGATAGCTGCGGGTTAGTTGTAAGTACATATAATTTGTAAAATTGTAAAATCTATGGCATAAAGTTGCATTTTACTCTTTCGGATAAGTTTCTGTGTTACGCTTATTGTTAACATTGTGATGCTCTTTTTTTCTTTGGTTTTATTTACTTTCAGTTTGCTTTACGGTATTTTACGTTACTTACCTTACGTCATAAACAGTTAACATTAAAATGCTTGCATACTATCATTCACAACGTTCAGTAATGAGTATAATTTTTTTGAGTGACATCGATGATGAGTAGAGATAAATGTGGAAGAAGTGTTTGTTTCAATGTATATGTGTGCATATTGTGACATTCAATGAGAATATTAAGAATGAATAGTATGTATAGTATATTATAATAACTTACTTAAAATTGAGTGAGTTTGTAAATCAGAAACCAAAAAACCAAAAAAAATTTTCAGCTACATCAATGAAGAGTAAAATGTAAGAAATATTTATTAAAATATAATAAGTAATTAATGAGAGCAATGATTTTTAAAATTCATATGATAAATGATGCCTTACCTCGAATTGAGTGAGTTTTCATTTTATGACTACAAAAAAATTAAATTAATATTTAGTTATGAGAAATTATTGTCATAAATTATGTCATATAAGAAGTGTTAAACCTTGAATAGGGTGTGTAGGTTTTTCTAAATGAGTGTAAAAGACGCACAAAATTAGTTTTGCGTAATAAAACGCGATTTTCTCATAAATCACTTATTAAATTCTAAAAATTGAGTGACATCTGCAATGCTATATCATTATACTATCAAATCATTGCAATATATTTAGTTTAAAAATAAAATAAAAAAGTGATTTTTGAGTGAAAATTGAGTGAGTTTTGCAAATTTTAAGCAATAAAACAAAACTAAAATATTTAACCCTCAAAAATTATTCAAAATTCATATGAGCAGTGTTAATTTTTAACCAAATATGTAAAAATTTTAAATGAGTGTAAAAGACAACCTTACAAATGATTTTTGCATCATAAAGACAATTTTCGTCAAAATGACTGCATAGAGTATAGGAATTGAGTGATTTCGGAAATGCTGCGTCTTCATAAAGTAAAATCATTGCAACAAATTTAATTTTCAAACAAAATAATTGAGTGCCTTTTGAGTAAAAATTGAGTGAGTTTTTTAAATTATAAACAATAAAATTAAAATTAAAATTTTAATTATGAGAAATTATTTTAGAAGTTGGTAGATATAGTATTAAGCCTTGAATAAGTTGTGTATGGATTTCTAAACTAAGAGTGTAAAAGTCGGAAAAAGCTATTTTTGCTTAATGAAGAGCGAATTTCTTAAAAATCCCCCAATTAATTCTAAAAATTGAGTGATATCAGCAATTTTAAGTCATAATAATATCAAATGATTTCAATATTTTTATTTTCCAAATAAAATACTTATGTGCTCTTTGAATGAGAATTGAGTGAGTTTGTAAATAAGAAGCAGATATTATTAAATTTTAATATGAGAAATTATTTTAAAAATCATATATAGGTAATGTCAAACCTTGATCAGGAAATTAAAAGATTTTTAAATGAGTGTAAAAGTAAAAAAAAAACTTTTTGATGTAATTAAGCACGATTTTTTCATACAAATATTATATAAATTGAGTGATATCGGGAAATGCTTAGTCTTTGTAATGTTAAATCATCGCAATATTTTTTAATTTATAATAAAATAATTGAGTGATTTTTTTTTTGAGTGAGAAAAAATTAGGTTAATAATGATGTAGCTAATCACTAGAGACACGAATTTTACAAATAAATTGAGTGAGACCGGTAAATACTAAGCCTAAGTAATATTAAATTATAATAAAATAATTGAGTGATTTTTGTTTAGTGTTAATTTTTGAGTGAGAAAAAGTTAAGTTTATACTATTGTAGCTACTCACTACAAATACGATTTTCCGAATAAATATCAAATCATAACTTTTTTAATTTTAAGATAAAATAATTTAGAAAATTTTAAGTGAGAAAACTAGATTTATAATCAAATGTAACAAATGAATTTTTTAATGATGAGTTTAACCAGTGAAAATCAAGTACTTTACCATTAAACAACAAATAATCGCAATATTTTTACTTTTGAAACAATTGAGTGATTTTTGAGTGAGATTTCTAGATATGTAATTTACTGGGTTGTATGTAGTTGATGAAGTGAATTATTAGAAATCAAACATTTTTTACTGTTAAATAAAACCAAATAATTTCTTTAATTGGATTTTAACAAGTTATGGAAGACTTGAGTGAAATCAATATTTTGAGTGACTTCGAAAAGGCAATGATTATACGAAAATGTTGAATATAAATTAGGTACTTACAGTTTTTCAATGTTAAAATAATTTTATTATAAAACACCTAAGATAAAATAGTTGAGTGATTTTTGAGTGAGATCTCTGGATATGCAATTAACTGGGTTCTAAGTAGCAGATGAAGTGAATTATTAGAAACCAAATATTTTTTACCATTAAATCAAACAAAATAATTACTAAAATTGGAGTTTAGCAAGTTATAAACCACTTGAGTAAAACAAATTTTCTGAGTGATTCCGAAATGACAATGATAGTATAAATTTGTGAATAAAAATGGCTACTTAATGTTCTTCAATGTTCATTGTTAATTTATGATAAACTAATTTTATTATAAAACACTTGAGTGAAATACATTTTTAGAGTCAATTCGAAGAGGCAATGATTATATATGGTAATATGTATAACGTAAAATATGTTGTTATTAAACATAATCTGAATCCTTTACTCTCATTAATTTAAAGGCAACTCAATTATTAATAAAAAAAAAAATATTAACAATACCGTTATCAAATGTGTTGAGTTCTAAAATAAACTTAAAATATGTTCCAGAAATTTCTAGAAAAAATATTTTTTATATATGATTATATACATACCAGATGAGTGACTCAAAATGATAAGTGACTCAAAGCTCTGATGGCGAGTAAAACTTTTATTTCCTTAAAGCTCAAAATAAGTTATTGAGTAAATGTGTGTTTTAACTTTTTTTTTTTTTGAACATTTATACTCTGTTTTAAATTAAGTGACTCAATGAGTAAACATATGAAGATGAGTAGAAATATGCTTTAATTGAAGTTCAATGAAATGCTTGAGTAAATGAGTACTTTGAGTGAAATATGCACATAAATATGAGTACTTCTCAGTACTTGAGTAATTTTCGGAATAAAACTCATTTTTTACTAAGCCACTCAGCCACGAAAATGGTTGAGTTGTAATAAACAAATTTCAAATAAAAAAAGTTCAAATAAAAAAAGTTGTATTTAACCTCTTAAGTAAAACAATTTGAACTCCAAATATCGCAAATTGAGTGATTTCATGAGTGAGTGTGTGCGTAAGCTGATTGGAATGTGTGCATAACGGTGCGCATTGCTAATGTTCTACACATTAATGGTTGAATGTGAATTTCAATAATATTGCGCGAGTGTTTTTTTATATGGGTGAGTTTTTTTTTTTGTGAAAAAGCTAAAAAATAAGTGCTGCTTACACTATGAGCTACATGCTAACTGACATATGTACTAGCGTCGTAAATTTAATTCGTTAATGAGCTTCTTCGTTATGTCTTTCATCTATAATTATGCTTCACTCGGCTAACGGCTCATGATTTTTGAGTGTTACATCTATACTACGCACATAAGCACTTAACTATAGCTAAACATGGTTCGTGACTGATCGTGACGCGCTTCAAAGTGTTCGTAAATTCTTTTTTTTTAGTAATATAGTTATGCTTTGCGCTTCCACCGGCATCAAAATATTATTTTAATTACTTTAATTTTTGTTTTTGTTTTTATTGTTGTAGCCGCATACATATACACAAAATACGCACGTTAACTGTAAATATTACAACCAATGCATAACTAATTACACCGCCAACTTCTTACGTGGTACAATATCGCGCTGCTCTCTTCACTGCTCCGGTGCTCTTAGCCCTTCTCCTTGTAAACGCTCTCTAAATTTCAAGTTATGCTACTAAAAATCGGTAGTCAAATATCGTTTGTCTTGTTATTGTTGTTGCTGCCGGCGGTTGTCATCTTCTGCTGATTATTATTATTCTGTGTGTTTGTTGTTGCTGCCGCATGCGTCTCCACAATGGTCACCACATCCACCGACGTCATTTGCGCCTCCATTGTTGCGCGGCGTTGAGCTGCTGCCGCCGCCACCGCCGCTGCCGCCACACTTTGCACTTGTTCGATTGTCTTGTTTGTTGTAATAGTCTGTTGTAGTTGCTGGTGTTGTTGTTGCTGCTGCTGTTGCTGTTGTGCTGTTAATACGCCAATATTAACTGTGGTTGTGTTCGCTGTAATTGTTGTTGTTGTGTTTGTATTAGTTGTCACCGTGGTTGTGGTTTGCGCCACATCCATATTCAATTGCCTGCTAATCTCCATGTCGATGGCCTCCGCATCCTCCGGATAACGTTCGGAGCAAAAGATGGCGCCCTCACGCAGCAATTTTAACAGGTTAATTCGGTCCTCAGCGTTTCGCTTTGCACACAATGGTCTGCAGTGGAGAGAAAAAGCACAAAACAAAATATACGAAATATTAAAGATTATGCTCTACATTAAATAATGAAAACGCTCAGCGTGTGAGTGAAAGTATGAGTGCAACCATTGAGTACATAATAGAAAACAGCTGATTGATTGAGAATGCAATTTATAAGAAAAAATCTTTAACTTTTTTGTAAAAAAGGTTTACTGCTTGAAGGTTAGTAACTGCGTTGTCATTTATTTTATGTACTCAATGGTCGTGAGTTTTAACTCAATAAATATTTAGCATATGAGTGTAATGAGAGCACAGATTACAAAAACATTTTTTTTTTACATTACAACAACAAGAAGGTAATGTAACTAGTTACGAAAATATAACGAAAGCAATGAATTTATGATAATTGAGATGACCTACTATATCCTATATTCGTCCAATCTAAAGAATATTCTCGAAATTTGTAGTATCATCTTGAGCAACACGCCATGCAATAGTTCGTGAAGATATATTGTGAAAAAAACATCTTTTCATACAAGAATTTAATTTTGAACGATCAATTTGCATATCAGCTATATATTATAGTGATCCAATCTGTATAATAACTTCATATTTTGTGGCATTATGTTGGAAAGTAATATATGCCAACTTACGTGAAGATATCTTGCTAAACAAAAAAGTTTCCCATACAAGAACTTGACTTCGATTGTTCAGTTTGTATGGCAGCTATACGCTATAGTAATCAGATCTTAACCATTTCTTCAGAGACTTTTTCTTATACACACAAACAGACGAGCATGAATAAATCCGCTCAGCTCATCACAACGGTCATTTATATAGGATCCCCGGCGTTCCCTTCGAAACCTCGTGGCAAACTTAATATAACCATAAGTTAATATACCAAATTCTGAACATAAAGATTATTAATAGATTTCTGAGAACTTAAAGTTAGAGACGGTCTCTTTAGAAGCTTTTAGGTAAACTCTGGAAGATGGACGGAGCTTTAATAATTTGTGTATTTGAGGGCCCAAAAAAAGATCACATTTGTAAATAAACTCATTACCATAAACACCATATAGTTCCCATAGATATCGCGGAAAGGAGTATGGCCGCTAAAGTTGCGCTTTGACTTTAAACGAGCACAAATGAGTTTCCAAATGAACACATATCTGAACATTGGGAAATCTTCACACGCTTTGATTTTAAACGAGATCTTTCGAATTATGGGGCACCAAACTAAACTTTCTAAGGCTTTATACTTGATTCTTTCAATCATGGAGTTGCCAAACCAAACTCTGGCCCCTTTATCTACTCCCAACTACCTGCGAAGAAGTTGTGTATATACTGAAGCCGTTGGAGGAGAGGGGCAATGAGCTTCTTTACGGATGGGTCAGGTACTCTCTATCAACTTTAGTTTCAGAAATTAAAAGCCTGGGTAAAAATGTATTAGTCACTACCTGAGTCGTCTCATTCCAAATTACGGTTTGAAATGGTGAATCTTTATATTCCACACAGATGTCCGCCATGCATATTCCTGAAGTATTATCACACAATCTGTCGAAGTTAGTAACCGCAAGTCGCTAGCCGCCAGCTCATGGAAAGAGTATACAAAGCAATCACCTGCTGGTCATAAACTACGCTTCGCTGATATGGTCGCATGAATTTAGTGAGACGCAAACGAAGAAACTTCAAACGTGTCAAATTACTGAACTCCGAACGTTTACAGGATGTCTTTTGACTTTGCTGTCATTTGCTTTAAGCGGAGTCGCATAAAGAGATCATTCCCGAGTCATGACTCCCTCCCAAGGAATAATGTACTTCGAGTTAAAGCACTACCCACAGCAGACGAAGAGCCCGAGTTACCCGAAGAGTCTAACGTGACCCTTACGCAACTTCGTAGCAATTTGAACCTCTACCGACTATTCTGGGTACTGTAGCAGGTTAAGTTCCTACTTATGCAGAACCCAACCCGGCAAACGATATATATTCTCAGCATGCAATGAGTTTCTGATTGACTTTAACCAGATTCTTGCATGACCAATTAACCTCGGGAGGATGGAGCCAAGTTCACGCAAGTAAGAAAAGTTTTCTGACGCCATTCACTTGGGGGTGGCCAGAAACGATACTTCTCTTTCGCCGGGGCCCGAAATATGGTTATCTTACTACGACGAAGATACGCATCCACCTCTATCATAACAGACAGCCGAAGGATTTTTTACTCGACTTGCACTCCTGATCTCTGAGAGCACTCATCAACAACTCGGTATAAGAGAACTGTGAGACGGCAGTTCAAGCTCCTTACCCACAGATGCAAAAGAAACCATTGGCCAACAGCTGGTATGATGAGGAGTGCCGTGTCGCAGTTAAATCGCAGCGTTAAAATCAACAACAGTACATCCAGCATGGGACAAATATGGTACCGAGAGATGAAGAGGAAAGCGAGATGCATTTGCAGACAAAAAACGGAAGAAGCCGAAATACATGAGTATGAAAAGCCTGAAAGCTAGCAGTAGTAATGCTCGAATATTTTACGAAAAGATGCGACGACTTACAGAAGCATACTGAAATTATGGAAGGAATTAAGGAGGGAACACTTCTCCAGCCTAATGGCTGGCTGTGAAAATATCACACCTGGAGATGGTGAAACCGAATCCCCAAATCGATAGAGCAGACGTTCCATTGCCCGACCAAGAGGAAGTTCGAACAGCAACTACCCGACTGAAGAACAACAAAACGGCGTGGGCCGATGGATTGACACCCGAGCTATTCAAACACAGCGAAGAACTGATAAGGAATTTCTTTATAGAAACGACCGACGAAATGCCCAGCGATTGGATTTTAAGTGTACTCTGCCCTATCCACAAAAAAGGAGACTCCACAATCTGCGCCAACTACCGTAGAATTAGCCTCCTCAACATCGCATATAAGGTTCTATCGAGCGTATTGTGTGAAAGATTAAAGTCCACCGTCAACAAACTGATTTGACCTTATCAGTGTGGCTTTAGGCCTGGAAAATCAACAACTGTTCAGATATTTACTATATGCTAAATCTTAGAAAAGACTCTTGAAAATATAATCGACACACACCACCTCTTCGTCAATATCAAAGATTCTTTTGACAGCATATTTGGTATAAATTTCAACTGGGATATCTAACCCCTCTAAAAATTAGTCAAAGAATACGTCAAGACACGATCTTATTTTCCTAAATTTCCATTTCTAAAAATATATTCCATAAAAACTAATTGACTTTAATATATGCATGTTCTAACATCACCATAAACTTGCAACTTTTAGTGCTGACATCTTCACATAAAAAAGCTTTCTCAATTTTCAATACCAAATACCGTTACGCAGCACAAAAACTCATTAACGTCATTCAAAATGAACGTTTCAGCAAAATATTTCCCACTTTCACACACCACCGATTTCGAGGCAACCGCAACAGCCAATCATGCACCACCGATTAACGGTGTTTTCTTGTGAAATTTTTTAAATTTTCAAACCACACATTATAAGCAAAAAGCAGCGATGCAGCAAGCAAAAGAGAAATACAAAAACGCATATTTAAAGACATATTTGTATGTGTGTGTGTTTTTTATGTGAGCAATTTAAAGGCACGTGAACGCAACCACCGGAGAAAACCATTAATTTAACGGTATTTTTGCATTTAACAGCGTAGGAAAACCACCCATTACGGTACGTGTATATGCAGTACCGGGTCGCTGGTTATACGAGGGTGAGCAAAAAGTATCAATGATCCGGATGTTTGAATGAAATTTTTGCTGTTTTGCAGATTGGATTTTGTTTGGAAATACGAAATTTCATAAGAGTCACTTATGTTTCAGTTGGAGATCGACTAAGGAATCCTAAAAAGTTCATTTTCACAGCTTTCATTTCAAGAATAAGTCGAAGGGCATCCATTGGGTTTGATATGAATATTATCGAGGATAATATATTTTGAATAGTGCTGCCGCCTATTTCAAAATACTGAAAACGGTGCCTACTTATTTAAAAAATATACATAAAATTTTTAAGATAATTAAAATTTAAATACAATTTGAGGATGTCGACAGTTAAAAATTTTGCTGATAATTGTTGCCACCTGTTTATTGTTAAATAAAGTGATGGATAACTAGTGTTAAAAGTATATATTTAATATTACAATATGGACAACAAACTAAACAGCTTAAGAAAATATATGTGTCAAAAATTGTTTTTTATAAAAGAGTTGCCACTTATTTAAAAATAAAATCAATGTCGAAACTGTTGCTGATGCATTTCAAAAACAATTATTTATTAAGCAGATTTAAGAAAGCTTTCAGGTAGAAATATTTTTGAAAAGAGTTGCCACCTATTTAAATATAATATCAATGTCGTAACTATTGCTGGTGTATTTCAAAAACAATTATTTATTCAGCAGGTTTAAAAAAAATTCAGATATAAATATTTTTGAAAAGAGTTGTCACTTATTTAAAAATAATATCAACGTCGTAACTGTTACTAGTGCATTTCAACAATATACATACACACAAATTACGTTTAATGAAGCTTATAAAACGCTATAAGGTACTTAAAACAAAGCAGAAAGTTTGCATTTAAATATTTCTTAAAAGTGTTGCCACCAGATTAAAACTTTATTTTTACAAAATTCAATTTTTTTAAGTAAATAAAGTTAAACAACAAGGTATCTTTAAATAAATGTTCAGTTAAACATTTTTACAAAG
Organism: Bactrocera zonata; assembly: GCA_037783105.1. Lineage (NCBI taxonomy): Eukaryota > Metazoa > Arthropoda > Insecta > Diptera > Tephritidae > Bactrocera > Bactrocera zonata. The sequence goes on along the minus strand of JBAWJQ010004639.1, from coordinate 120,023 downwards.
AGGGATGCCACCTATTTTAAAATCCAATCCATCCAGGCTTAAAGTATTGCTATGTACATATGTATGTATCACTTATTATACAAATAAAATTTATAAGGCCAACAAAACCAATCAGAAGGCTTGCAGTTAAAAAATATTTCTAAGCAGTGTTGCCACCAATTTAAAATTTTTTTTGAAAAATTCAAATTTGGTAAAAAATCATTTTGGTAAAAAATAATTTTGGTAAAATAATTAAAATGTGACAACGAAATAGCTTTTGGACAAATTTCAGTCAGCATTGTCTTTGAAAAGAGTTGCCAGCTGTTTCAAAAAAATTTGAACATCTTAAATATTGCGAAAGCAATCCAACAAATGTTATTAAATGAATTATATTTAAAATGTATGTATAACACTAATCAGTAAGCTTGCTATGAAAAATATTTTTGAAAAGTGTTGCCAGCAGTTTTAATTTTTTTATTTTTTTTTTTGTTTTTGCAAAATTCTAATAATAGAATAGTTAAATATTACAAGAAAGCAAAATTTTATAAAAAAAATACTAAGAAAGTTTCCAGAGAGATGTATTTTTGGAGAGAGTTGCCACTAGTTTAAAATTTGTTTACAAAATTTAATTGGTAAAATAGTTCAAATATTACAGCGAAATAGCTTTAGGAAAAATTTCAGTCGGCAATGTTTTTAAAAGAGTTGCCACTTATTTGAAACATAATTTCTATATTTTAACTGTTGCTAATGCACTCCCACAACTATTATTATTAACTTAATTATATTTCGAAAATAAATAACCATAACCAGAAACCTGCCTGTAAAAAATATTTCTGAAAAGTGCTGCCAGCAGTTTATTTTTTTAATTTGTTTTTTGGAAAATTCTAATAATAGAATAATTAAATATTGAACAAATCAAAATTTTATAAAAAAAAATTTTAAGAACATTTTTCGGCTGATATATTTTTGAAAAGAGTTGCCACATATTTGAAAAAAAAATCTTAACTGTTTTTAATTTATTACAACAACCGTTATTAAATGAATTATATTCAAAAGATAAATAACACTAAGCAGAAATTTGAATTTGAAAAATATTTCTGAAAAGTGTTGCCACCTATTGAATATTAACTTTATTTGAAAAATTTAAATAAATGAAATATTACACAAATTCGAAATTTAAGAAAAAATTAGGAAAATTTTCAGTCAGCAATGTTTTTGAAAAGAGTTGCCATTTATTTGCAAAAACTCTACATACATACATATCTTCACTGTTGCTAATGGTTTTCAACAACAGTTGTTGTATAAATAATATCAAGCAGTCGGCTTAAAGTAAAAAATATTTCTAAAAAATGTTGCCACCTTTTTTTATATTTTTTTGCAAAATTTTAAATTAAATATTACAAAAGTTACAATTAAAAAAAAAGTATACAAAATTTTTTCGCTCAGAAATATTACAGAAAAGAGTTGCCACTTATTTAAAAAAATCATAACATAATTGTAATTATTTTATTTTATATACAAAATATATTCAGTTTCAATACTGCCCATAGCACCCACGTACGCCCACCCGTATATTCACTCAAAAAAAAAAAGAAACTGTGGGCAACCAGCCAAACACACTCCTGCTGTGTTATCCTTTGTGTGATAAAGTATAAATGTTTATCAGGTTTGTATGCAGATGACGTTTTCATTATTCAATGTGCACATAGCCACTCAAATATATGTAAACATGCAGCGCACACAATTTTTCACACAAACACATTTCCATATAAACCGTTACAGCAGACCTGCGGGATGCTAGCTCCCAGCAATGTAAGGTAAGTGCCTTGAAAACGACAGCTGACCATCAGCACAGGCGCCACAAATGATTGACTGCGCGAAAGCATAACTGTGTCTGCGTGCGTCTTTGTGCTATGCGCTATTATGCGCGCGTAAGCTCCATATCTATATACGTATGTACATAGCGCTATTGAAATTTGTACGCTCAAAGGACGCCGACAAGGCTGCAGAAACCTTTGTTGGCATTGTAATGTATTTAATTGCATAAGCGCGCCACATACGCCCCTATATAGGTACACACATATGCTTACGCTTAAGTGAGTTATAGTTGCAGTCGGCATACGAGCTCCCTGCCACCCGCTTCGCAAGCGCGCAAATCGCTGTGTGCGAAAAACGTTTCCATTTATAACACTTTATTAAATCATTTGTAGCTGTTGGCTTTTGTTGCATGCAACACATGCTCGTACCTGACTGAACATACCCACATATACAAGTATATATTACAATGTTGTCGGTCAAGCTGCCATTGCTTGTTGCTGGTCTGCCGTGACAGCAACGGCCCCGGCAACGTGATGCATTATTCATGCGCCTGCCGCATGTCGCATATTTTTTCATTACGATATCGCCCACCTCAAAGCTCACCGCAGTTGAGTACAAGCAAGTCGGCAATTTTTAACAGGTCGCAGCCGGTTAGTGGACCAATAGGCTTGCTGGCTACCGCCAACGTTTCCAAATTGCATTACACTTTATATTTTCGGCGAGAGTGCATTGCAACTATTTTTGTCCCAGCTTGTTGTCCAATGCTTTGAGCCAATTTCGCACTTCTCTTTTTCCATAAACTTTCCGCCCATTTGCCGTTATGCATAAAGCATAATGCTTTATGACCGTCAAAGGCTGACTTTGCCAAGGAAATATCAAATTCCAGTGTAAAGCCTTCCGCCGCATTTATCAAAAAATTGATAAATTGTCTTGCTTCACACAAAAAAAGGGTTGCTAATGGCAGCTTGCTTTGATGCCAAAAAGGGTAGCGAAAAAAATTTTGAAAGCAAAAAAAATTTAAATACTAATTTATGGCTTTGACGGATTTCGCATTCTTTCTGTACACTTTTACATTGAAATTGCGCTTTGAGGTAAAAAATATTCATGAAATTATTAACAAATTTTCACCGAATTCTCTTTTTAACTAATTAAAGGTTTTTTCAAGTACTACCGATATAAAGGTACTCATACACCTCATCTGATATCTAAGTGAACGCATAAGAAGTTTTTTTAGATGTGTGACTTTCACTAAGCCAATACTTTTCTCGGATTCGGTTTGACATTGTTACTTGATATATACTCCGTTTGGCCTTTCATGAACAGACTTACTCCGGAATAAGATTTGCAAACCTTGCAAATTTATTACCTAAATAATGGCTCGGTGCCGGCAATGCAACGCACGCTGCGTCCAATACTCGCTCGATATAATAGTCCAACATACCGAGATTTGAAGACGGAAGCGAGACGCATTTGCGGCCAAAAAAGAGAGAGGCCGAAATGCGTGCGTACGAAGAGCTTTACAACCTGGCCGACAGGAGTAATGCTTCAAAGTTCTACGAAAAGATGCGGCGACTAATAGAAGGTTTCAAGACCAAAGCATACTATTGCAGAACGCTCAGAGGTGATCTATGAGTGATGCCCACAACATACTTAAATTATGGAGGGAACATTTCCCCAGCCTGCTGAATGACAGTGAAAGCATAACATCAAAAGATTGTGAACCCGATTCCTCAACCAATGACGATGGGACAGACGTTCCATTGTCCGACCGTGAAAAAGTTCAAATATCAATTACTCGTCTGAAAAACAACAAAACGGCGGGAACCGATGGATTGCCGGTCGAGCTATTCAAATATAGCTGCGATGAACTGATAAGGAGCATGCATCGGCTTCTTTGTAGAATATGATTGGACGAAATAATGCTCGGCGATTGGAATTTAAGTCCGCTCTGCCACGTCCACAATAAAGAAAGACCTCAAAATCTGCCCCAACTACCATGGGATAAGTTTCCCCAATATCCTTACATGCCAAATTGAGGAAGTTTATCTCATATATCGAGTGTACTGTAGAAAGATTAAAGCCCACCGTCAACAAAGTGTCTTCGTCGATTTCAAAACTGCAAAACTAATAAGACTGTGTAAACTGACATTGAGCAATAAAATAAGCTCCGCCACGATAGAGAAAGACCTCTCCAAGCTGTTCGATACACTTCCTGGAGAAAAACACTCGAGTTTTAGATCTGAATAGAGAAGCTACAATCTGGCGTACGTTGATGACATCAATATCATTGACCATAATAACCACACTGTTAGTTCTGCTTTCTCCAGGTTGGACAAAGAAACAGCAAATGGGTTTGGTAGTGAACGAGGGTAAGATTGTCATCAAACAAACAGTCGTCACACTCGCGACTTGGCTCCCACGACAGTCATAACTTCCTTCAATATGGTGCAGAGGCATGGACGATGGCAACATTTGATGAGTCGGTGTTAAGAGTTTTCAAAAGAAAGGTTCTGCGGAAGATTTATGGTCCTTTGCGCATTGGCAACGGCGAATACCGCAGACGATGGAACGATGATCTGTACGAGATATACGAAGGTTTAGAGGCTTCAAAAAATCGATTCTTTTGAGGATTTTTTTGGGAAGGAAAGAAATAAGTGATTAAAGCAAAATTTCTATGGCTTATAGTTATATATTTAAACATCATTCACAAATTTTTTGGATACGAAATCTTTGTTATTCTGCCTTTGGGAAGCATTTGTCCGATGCATCTCGTACGTGCATTTGTCGGACGGCGGGCAGGATGCAGGTCGCAATTTCCATCGGTCAAATTCAAAAGACGGAAGACACGTCTCCAGAGTTTTAGATGTTCGTATGCTCCGAGTTACTAACATCGACTCGAACCACTATCTTGTTGCAGCCAAGATCCCAACCCGCCTTTGTGCAGCAAAAAACGGACGTCAACAAACACAAATCACAACCCGAACAATTTTCTACCCGGCTTGCACTCCTGCTCTTTTAGAGGTACAGCTGCAAACGAAACCATTGGTTTTCGGAAAAAGCTAAAGAACAGCTAGTACAGTGAGAAGTGTCGTGTCGCCACGAAGAGGAAAACAGACTGCCTGCCTCGCAACGTTACGATCAACAACAGCATGTGCGGAATGGGATAAATAACGAAAGCTGAAGAGGGAAGCGAGACGCATTTTCAGACAAAAAAAGAGAGAGGCCGAAATGAGTGAGTATGAAGAGCTTGACAGGATGACCGACAGAGGGAATTGCTCAGAAATTCTACGAAAAACTGCGGTTACTAACAGAAGGTTTCAAGACCGGAGCATACTCTTGTAGAAACCAAGGAGGTGATCTGGTAACCGATGCTCAGAGCGTACTGAAATTATGGAGGGAACAATTCTTCAGCCTGCTGAATAGCAGTGAAAGCATAAGGCCCAGAGAAGACGAACCCGATTATCCAATTGACGACGATGAAGCAGATGTTCCATTGCACGACCAAGAAAAAGTTCGAATAGCAATTGCCCGTATGAAGAACAACAAAGTGGCGGGGGCCCATGGGTAGTCATCCAATCTATTCAAACATGCCGGCGAAGGACTGATAAGGCATCAGCTTCTTTGTAAAATATGGTCGGACTAAGCATGCCCAACGATTCGAATTTAATCACAATCCACAAAAAGAGAGACTCCACAATCTGCGCCAACTAGCGTGAGATAAGCCTCCTCAACGTCGCATATTAGTTTCTATCGAGCGTATTGTATGAAAATTAAAGCCCACCTTCAACAAACTGAACGAGATTTCAGACAAGGCGACTCCCTGTCGTGCGACTTCTTCAATACGACGACATTGACATAGTTCAGTGAATAAAGATACAGTGGCTGTGCTGGATAGAACATGTCGTACGTATGGGCGAAAACACTCCAGTATTCGACAATTCGAAAGCAGAGGAAGAGGAAGACCTCCACTCCGTTGGAAAGATCAGGTGGAGAAGAACCACTTGGTATTTCCAATTGGAGCCACGTTGCGAAAAGAAGAAACGACTGACACTCTGTTGTTTTAACTCGGCTATAATCTCGTAAGCGGGGTCTACGCCAATAAAGTAGAAGGACGATTGTAAAGCCTAGTATAATAAGACATTGACATAGTTCAGCAAATTAAGAGACAGCGGTTACGCTGGGTGGCTCATGTCGTTCATATAGATGAAACCGCTCTAACTCTCAAATATTCAACACAGTACCCACCGGGAGGAAAAGTAAGACCTCCACTCCGTCGGAAGGACCAGGTGGAGAAGGCCCTGACTACACTTGGAATCTCCAACTGGCGCCAAAGAGCTAATAAAAAAAGAAGTATTTCCTCTCAAAAGTGAATAGTATTGCTCTAGAAACCATCTAACCACCGGTCTTGTCTCTGAAAAAAGGCAAGCAACATCCTGTGTTTTTTTTACAAGATAAAAGGTCTGAATTTTTCTTTTACAATATAGTAGGTTTGAATTAAAGTTGTGACTTTCTCCTTCTTCTTTTGGCACTATAATAACCGTGAGTCAGTCTGGGCGGACAACACAAAATTTCGATAGTTGTCTCTATCCTTTGTGAGACCACGCCAGTTTTAAATCTAAGGTACGACCAGATCCTTATGCACTTGGCCTTTACATTGGACCTGTGAGCGTACTTGCTTCCGTTTTCCCTAGCGCTTCGCTGGATCATCGTCTTCCATGTGTACGACATAACCCAACCAGCACATTTATTTAATTTTTATGCACTTAACTACAACTTTTTATATCCATGTCGCTGCAGAGCTCATTCAGTTCATGGTTCCATTTTCTTCGGTATTTATCATTCTCTATATCCACCTCAACCAGTTCTTGGTTCCATCTTCTTGGATATATATCGCTCACGCGTACGGCTCCAAAAATCTTGCGGAGAACTGTTCTCTCGCAAAATCCAAGTACTTTTGATAAGAGGGTGTTTCAACGATTTTTTTTTGTCAGGAAAGGGGATCTGCTTCCTAATTGTCTACCGATCTTAAAGTAATATCTTTACCAACAGTGAGTTAAATACACACCAATTTTCTTTCTAAACCAGGTTCAACTCGAGCTAACACTATCAAGTACATACAAGAATGTCACTGTAATAAAGGAATAATTGGATTATGGAAATGGTTTAGGTAGGTTCTTAGGTTCGCAGTTTAATTCTTTTTGGGTCAATATCTCGGTGGGTAAGAGAAACAACACCTACGATTAAAAAGGGTAAGAAGTCTTCTTTGGGGACTCTTTCTAAAAATCTGACAGGAAATACTATAAGTATTAACGAAGGCAAAATAATCTCTCAAAAAATATATATATTGTATGATAGATATTGTACGTATGAATACATATGTTTGTATAGAAAATATATATGCTTAGAAATATTAGTTAATACGAGGATAGTTTGATGCTTTCAGGCCTTTTTGCGTACCGAAAGTATAACTTTGCAGGGTTGAAACGCAATAATATTTTTTTCTTTTTGGAAAAACGCAAGGAGTATCAAAAAAACCTACTTATTATTGGCTACCTTTGGACCCGTACAACGAAAATCAGTTACTACTTTGCTTGAAACGAGACACACAGCCATATCAAACTACCCTCGTATTTACGAATAATGAATAGAAACAAATGAAAGAAAAGCACATCGAGACAAAGATTGTGGGGGGGATAACCACCACATCTGGGCCTCTCCCCCTAACCTGCCTGAATCCTTCAACTGCTCCATAAAATCCTTGCCCGTTATGTCCACCAACGAATTGGGATCCATGTTCGACAACGAATCCAAATCCGGATCGCTCAACACCGACACATTGCACAGATTATTTTGCAGTTGGCCAACCAATTGTTTGATACGCGCCGTCTCGGCCACAGCATCGGTGGTGTCGCCAAGCTGCTCGCTACCAACACCAAGACCGCCACCAACAATGCCGCTATTGCTGCCGCGATGATGACTGGTGATGGTGACATAGTTAGTGGGCTGAAAAGAGTAGAAAAAGAAGAAGAGTAAAATTAGTATTTATATATATTTGATACAGTAATAATATATATTATTTAATTTACAAACGAGAGAAAGAAATATTTACGATTTTTCTAGTAATAAGGCCTCTCTTTAAAAAAATAAAAAAATTTCAGCAGAATTTCTTTGTTGCCGAGCTTCTTGGAGTATCTTTAGCTTTTACATTTACTATATGGTTTGATTTTTTGTTTCGGCAGCACACAACAATCCAGAAGAGCGAGATGAGATAATGTCAACTCCTCTCTCTCTCTCTCTCTTTCCCACATTCGTTGCTCCGTTGGTACATTTTGCTCATGTGGCAATTTGTCATGGTTTGTCACCATTAATATTTATGAGCCTTTGAAGTTTGAATTATAGAGTGCAACGCACACAGTTCGGATACCATACAAACAAAAAAATTGTAGCAAGCGAGAGCGGCAGCAATACAAACAAAAATAATTGTTTTAAGAACGAGCGTGTTGGCCTTTAGCTATCCTTGAAACGGAAAGATACGACAGAGTTTCTGTAAAAAACTTCATAATTTTGCTTATAAAGGTCACATTTGTAATGTTCAAATCCCGGAATGGCAAAAGCTTCTAAGCTTCTTAGAATTTTAAATTTAGCACGATTTACGGAAGTTTACTGCGTACTTAAATCTTGATGACATACCATCGGTTAAAAGTGTTCGCGTGGCTTTGCCGTTTTCTTTTGAAATCACTTTAGAACTACTGAGTACTCGTAGTAAATCCTTCCGCTTGCTTTGGTCAATAGGAGAAGCATTGTGTTTCATCAGGAGAACACCAGACCACTAACTCGGAGTTACTAACTAAGAGTAACTCGCTAGAAGTACCATGAGACTGATTGGGAGGTCCTTATTCATCCAACTTAAAGTCTGGACTTGGTACCAAGTTATAGAACAAAAGGGTTTAATTTTAATATTAATTCAAAAATCATCAGTACAGAGAACCTTTCTTAAAACTAGCTTCCGAGCTTAACGAAACCTTTTTCTTAGTTGCTTCATACTCGCTAAATCATCGAAAAGGCAAGCCTAGTACAGAGTATCTTTGTTAGAGCATTGCCTATTTTTAATCTCTCGTTGATTCATTCCCAATTGTTCTAAAGACAAACCTTTCACCTTTCTTAGAAGTAGCTGTCGAGTTTGGAACCATTTTGGAACTCTCCACTCTTTTTGTGGTCTTCTTTATTTACTCACGCAGTAACCCACTAAAACCCAATCCTCAGACAGAATTAGGTTTCTAGAGATTCTGATTAATGGATGATTTCTTCCTTGTTAGCTTAAGAACAATATCGTTTCTTTTGAAAAGAAAGTAGTAGCTTCATAGACGTTTCGCATTATACTCTGCGTCATAAAGCTCTCGCAACCCCATAGGTGCTGGTTGCTGATCAATGCTTACTGAGGTCACGCGAAGCCCATAGATCCAGCGTCCAAGTTCACGAAAACAAGGTACAAGTATTAATATCAGTGAGTTCAAGGCCTGCATACATCGGAGTGAATGCATACCTCGCTAAAAAGCGGGGCTTGAAAGACAGTGGTCTGGCAGACAAAAAACTTCCACTCCAGCCAGCGCTTGAGTAAATGTAGAATGGCGTTAAGTTCCATCGTTGGAGTTGAACACGTCGCAGCTGTTTAGCGGGTAGAGGCTTTAGTGAGCATGGCTTCTTCGAGCGTCTTCCACCAGAAAAATACACCATAGAAGAGTATTGGCTTAGCTACGGTTTCGTAAAGCCAAAGCACAACCCTTGGTAAAAGTCTCCACCGTTTCTCACTATCACACACCCTCTTCTCAATATTGGACTTCCATGATGTCTTTCTATCAAAGATGAGACCCACGTAATCCACCTTTTCAATAGTTTGAAGCCGAGATCCCGTCAATGAGGGAAAGAATACATACGGGATTTTACCCTCATCTTTTTGTTATTGGCGTAGACACTTAAGTGGTTATAGCCGAGTTTACAATAGCGCGATAATCGTTCTTCTTTTTCGCTGGTTAGTACCATTTGGATAAGCCAAGTGTAACCAGGTCCCTGTTCACCTGGTCTTTCCAACAGAGTGGAGGTCTTCCTCTTCCTCTATTTCCCACGGCGGATGCTGCGTCGAATACTCTAAGAACTGGATTGTTCTCATCCGTCCGGAAAACATGACCTAGCCAGCGCAACCGCTGTCTCTTAATTCGCAGAACGATATCAATGTCGTCGTATATTTCGTAAAGCTCATCGTTCCATCGAATGCGGTATTCGCTGTTGCTAATGCGCAAAGGACCAAAAATCTTTGCAAAGCCTTTCTTTCGATAACTCGTAACGCCAACTCATCAGATGTTGTCATCGTCCATGCCTCTGCATCATATAGCAGGACGGGGACGATGAGTGACTTGTAGAATTTGGTCTTTTTTGTCGAGAGAGGACTTTACTTCTCAATTACCTACTCAATCCGGAGAAGCATCAGTTAGCAAGAGTTATTCTGCGTTGGATTTCGAGCCTGACGTTGTTGTTGGTGTTAACGCTGCTTCCAAGGTAGACGAAATTATCTACGACTTTCGAAGTTTGATGACAGAAGATATTTCGTCTTGCTCTCGTTCACTATCAAACCCATTTGCTTCGCTTCTTTGGCCAGCTTGGAGAAAACAGAGCTAACTGCGCAGTTGTTATGGTCTATGATATCGATGTCATCGGCGTAGGCCAAGTACACTCTTGTAGAAGATTGTACCTTCTTTATTCAGTTCTGCAGCTCGAATCGTTTTATTCAGCAGTAGATTTAAGAAGTCACACGATAGGGAGTCGCCCGTCTAAAACCTCAATTGGTATCGAACGGTTCGGAGAGGTCCCTTCTGATTCTAACGGAGCTTTTGGTATCACCAAATGTCAGTTTCCACAGCCATATTTTATACCTCCTGGTAAATGAAACTAGTTCACTTTTATTAGTATGGATAGCCCACACTTTTCTTTTAGTCCAGCCAGCTCTCACACTGAGGTACCTTACAGTTAGCTTGTAAGCGGTATCTAGAAACTCTCCTTTAACCATGAAAGCAGCATCTTTTACTGTTACAGTAAGAATATTCAATTTAAAAATTTTTCCATTATTATTTAATAATTTTCAAAAGCGCTTTTGCTTCAGTCTCAGTCTCCCACACTTTGAATTTTAACGTTAATGAACCCAAACTTATGTTAAATTATGCAACGGCACTTTTGCTTAATGCTGTCCCTTTCATTTTACCGTTTCTTCTTCGTTTTTTGTTTTCGGGCGAACAAAGACTTGATCCAAAGGAAATTATTTATGCTTAACTCATTTTACTAAATGAAATAAAAAGACTAACCAAGCGTTAACCAGGGAAATGCGCTAGCCAGCGAGAGAAAGTGATAGAAACAGAGAAACAGCAGGAGACGAAAAAATGCAACAAAGCGGGGAAAATGGGCGAGAAATGTTTAACACCAACGCCGGGCAAGTGCAGTTCAACTATCGGCATTGTCAAGGAAAATTAGCACACTCAAGACGCGCGAGTAAACTGATAGACGCATTCAAGTCCCTGCTGTGTGATCAGTATATATGTGGGTTGATGTCAGTCAGGATAGTCGTGCCTTTATATACATATATTTGTGGGTGAATATGTCGTCTTTATTAAATCCTTTTTGTCCACTTGTGCGCGCCTTAAGTGGCTTTTGATCCTGAGTAGCAGCGCCGGCACTCGCATTGAGTATTTATCTTTCGGCGAAAATCGCAAAAAAAGAGTGCAGGAAGCAGCGTCACAAAGCACGCAAGTTAAAGGCACGCGTTGAAAATATTTTAATTACTATGGGAAATTTCACTTCTTTTGTCTGGTTTTGGGCAACGTGCGCTGCTTTTCCTCTTTACTTCATAATTCATTTCTTTCTTCCAACTGAGCCGCTTTTAATTACACGAAAGTTCGCAAGACGTAAATCTACAAATGCTCACAACTTCAAGCGAAATATGTACGCTTGCTGCTTTTTGGCTTATTAATTTTTTATTATCCAAAGTTTTTCAACTTATTTTCACTTGCTATTTGCTTATTTTTCGTTTACAAAGTGGCGGGAAGTGGTGAAGATGCGCACACAATTTTCGCTTTCAAAGAGAAATGAAGCTTAAGACATTAACAATAGTTTGCGGATAACTTTTTAAATTACTAAACGCTAACTAAGGAGGTATGGTAACTCTAGCACTCACATAAGTAGCTAGCTAAATGTACCAGACACTGTAGAAAAAAAAATTTCAAAAACGAGAAAATTTTAGAGCGCGTTAAAGTCCGGACTACCAGCGAGGCTCACCGCTTCTACTACTTAAAGGTGATCCATTTCGAGGTTCCCTACTTTTTTAAAGAAAAAAACATAGAAATTCGAATTTAGTGGGGAATGTTTATTACCATTCGAAAGAACACTCTTTGGTATCTGGTTTTTTAAGATTATCTCTTTTAAATGTTGGCCTTCGGCACGTCTTAGTTGGTCCAATTTGCGACGACTCGTTTGAGCATTTCGACTGGCAACTGGCGAATGATACACCAGAGGCCTGAATCGAAGCGGGATTGTCCACATCGACTTTAGACTTTACATATCCTCACAGGGAAAAGTCTAAAGTTGTGAAATCACACGATCTTGATGGCCAATCAACCGTCCTAAAATGTGCAATTATCTGCTTGCCGAGGTGTTCTCTCAATAAATCTATTGATTGATGCGCTGTGTAAGATGTGGCGCCGTCTTGTTCGAACCAAATGTCGTCGAGATCACAAGCTTCAATTTCAGGCATCAAACGGCAACGGTAGCTATTGACGGTTTCGTTCTTGCCTGCATCATTTTTGATGAAATAAAGACCGATGTTTCCACCGGCCCACGAACCACACCAAACCGTATTTTTTTTCTGTATGAAATGGCAGCTCTTAAACCACTTCAGGTGTGTCTTCGTCCCAAATACGGTAGTTTTGCTTGTTTACATACCTATTTAACCAGGAATAGGCCTCATCGCTGAACAAGATTTGACTCGAAAATGTCGGATCTTCTAGGAACTTTTCGCTTGGGAAGGTCGATCGGCTTTAGTTTTGTATAAAAACTGTATTTTGTACGCTTTCAATATAAGTTCTCGTCGTAAAATGCGTCAAGTCCCTCCATACGTCAGCCCCAGTTGCTGCGAATGAATTAAGTTTTCCGAAACGCTGTCCATTAGTACTTCTATGGTAGTGTCCGATACTCTCAAAGCTACTGAAGGCCACTTTATTTAGACGTCTGAAGGTTTTTAAGACCTTTTTGATTGCCTTTAACTCCCTGCTCAGCATGATGAGCTTGGTAGATTTAGCGTCGAATAAGTGAAATCTCTCAGGTTTTGAGAAAGCGATCTGAAATTTTAAACTAGACTTTTTCTCCTCAGGTTAGGTTATATTAAGTCGTAGGATTGATTCAAGTTCGGTGAAACCCACTTGGACAAATATTCGTCGATTGTGTTACACATAAACTACTGAAAGTGGATCACCAGATCCTCACAGATCGAGCTCAACACAGATCTATTAAAGCGGTAAATATAAATCACAGCCGCTTTGTTAGGTTCTCCAATGATGTGTCTGCCGAGATATTTCAATCTCAGGCTGGCAATAGCCAGGCAACGCAAAAGGAAGTGACAAGATGATTCCATCTCGCCTTCCTCCTTACAACTTTGGTAAAGAGCATCTGACGTAATATTTAGACGCACCTTCTGTTAACTTTTCGGGCAGTGTTCTATTTGCGGATATTGACTTTGACAATAGTTTAGAAGGCCCCTTACGGTTCAATCCGAGCCAGAAGGAAATCATAGATTCCCCACCTATTCTCCCTCTTAACTTCAATTCGTCCTAGAAAAGCCGACTACATCCTTTCTCCAACGTCTTCACCCCGTCCAAAAATCCCTCGCATGTGTGTGAGCTGAGAAGGAACCGCGAGAAGCAAGTTCTACGATGCAATGATCTAAATTGGAAGGAATGCAATCGAAAGAGTCGAGAATTTCAGTGCAACACCTCATATACTCAGTCTAATAAGAAGCTTCGCCGCCAAGAAACTTTCAGCTATGGCTACTGGTGAGAAGAGAAGCTGAATGTTGAAAATGTTGCGAATCTGACAATAGAAAGAACAAAGTCTTTAAGAAGAATAAATTTGCAGTTCTTAGAAAAGGAGATGAGCCTAAACCAAAGAAAGAAAAGTAAAAACGAGAAAAAGTTAGACAAAATTTCTCGAATCTTTTTCGAAGAAGCAAATTTTTTCGGAAAATTCTACAGAATGCCTAGAATAGAAAAAAATCCCGTTAGAGAGCGCATCAGAGTTGAGAATCTGGAGTGTATTACTTATTACCTGAACAACAGAGCATGCGAAAACTTTGGCTAACAAATAGCTCCTAACACAAGAGAGTAGAGTGAGTGATACATTTGAAATAAATACGAACTGACATAACTCTTCATAAGCTTACTAAAATGTAGTCGCGCTAAAAGAATTTCGACAAGAGCAACAAAAAAATTTCAAGCAAAATCTGCAAAAACGTTTAAATGCTATTTGCCCGAAACGAAAATATTTTGGTCTAAGTATGTAGCTTAGCTCCTTAGGTATTTGGCGAGCACATAGTGATGCTGCTACGCTCTTGACGAAAGAATTGCCGACAACAAAGTGAACTGTGGAAAGTCTCTTACAAAGTCACTCAGCAGCATCGTATTAAATACGATGAAGTAGACAGCCAAAAACGAATTGAAAGGAAACCGAAAAAAGCAAATGTCTAAAAAGATTTGAAGACTACTTAAAAAGTAGTTGTGGGAGAATGTGAAAAGAAATTTAACTTGAGTCATAATACCAAATGTGCTACTATATAACTAGAAGATATGCAGTAAGTGAGAATTTCACGATAAAAATTTTAGAAGACAATTCAACCAACCGACAATAACACTCCAGAAAAGTAGCAATGAAATACGTTAAATACGGCTAACATCAACACAGTTAAACGTGGGTGCTAAGACCCATCGAGTTCAAAGCTACTCGTGTTATTGTGGATGACAATGCCTAATTTCTAGTGCTTTATTGATATTTATTTGGAGGGAACTGCCACTGTATTCTTGAGCTCTATCAAATATCTTAGAGGTATCCTAGATAAAAACAAACTAGGCCGAAGAGAACATACTGAAGTCAGTGCTTTCCAAAGAGACAATGCTACAAAGTGAGATTTACGATGCTCTGTTTCTTCTACACAAGTATCATCTGTGCCATACTAACACGTGGTACAGTGGTATGTTGGATGGTATTATTGAAAAAGTTCCTCATTACACCACTGGAACGGTTGCATCGGTTGGGATTACGAGCACAGTGGAAACTGCGTCAGCTAAGGCTCTGAATTTTATGCTCGACTCCGGCCATTACATATCCAAGTGAAGTATAAGCTTACGGCCAGCCGGCTCATGGTTTGAGTCCATTGGAGTCAAACTGAGGTTTTTAATGAACTCAGGCTAAAATGGCAAAGCGACCAAACCTTATGAAGAATTAAAGCTACAATTTCATTCCCGAGTAGAGAGGATTGAACCAATGCTGCTATAATCGGCTGTTCCAACGTGAGATCTACCTGTTAATTGGCGTATTAAATGGTAAAATAAGAGCAGGAGCGGGCTACTTCTGTAAAAGTAGCTTGAAACCAAATTACTACAATTCAGATTTTCAAGTCGAAATTGTGGCCATAACAGCAGGTGTCATTACCAAGTGGGCTTTTGCTCTAACCAGCAAGTTCATAAACCTTCTAGTGGATAGCCAAGCGCCAATTAAGGCTATCCGTAGAGTAAACACTAAGTCGCAGTGCATCTGGAATTCACCATAGTACGAAGTTTTGTGAGTCCTTAAGATAGTGGAAAAGCACACTAGACCTTAGGTCGCAGCTCTATTTATACTACTTTTTATTTTATTCCATTTGGTGCTTTTTCTTGCCGAACTTTGTTTTCTTTAAATGTAGTTAACCAGCAATATGTACTAAGAAAGCATTAAGTTCAGGCTGAGGCGAGTGAGTGAGTGTTTGCTAATCCTAAATGAGACTATAGAAACTTTAAAGCTTTGAATATCAGCTTGATTGAACCAAATAGATCCTCGAGTTTTTGGAAGTCTTATACCAGGAAGGATCATCCTTCAAGTTATTGTCACTCAAGGCTTAACCTAAGAATACGGCTCTCTAGATTTACTATAAAAACATGTTCTCTTTGAACTAATAAGATTCTAGCTGTCAAGCAGAGCTGTTTATTAAGTAGTTAAGGTTAGTTTAGGGTAAATGGTCGATCCTAATAGGGAGCTAACTTAGTACGCCGGTCAGTTGTTGTACCTAAAAATTCTAAATACTGGATCATAAGATCCTTACAGTTCGACAAAGCACTTTGAGCATATCACACATTTATTGGCACTGCTAATGTTAGTTTCGGCTATGTCTTCTGGTTCACCTATGGTAAGATTACCGAGATGTTTCAGCCTCAGACTTGCAAAGTCTGAACAATGGAGGGAACAATACCTGGTTATTTCAACCTCATCCTCTGCCATACAATTTTGACAACTAGCATTCGACAATATTGGTCTCTATTCTTCAAAGCGCCGTAACGTCCTAATGCAACTCTGCTAGTGGTGTTCAATGCGACCTGTATTTACTCGTACATTGCGAGGTATCTACAAGTGGTGTTGACACAACTAAGCTGCTGTTGAGAGAGTCAACCAAATCAAGCCAAGTCAAAGCAAAGGAAACGCTGCGCTCTACTGTATGTATATATCTCGAATGTCAAAAAAACACGACGAAATTTGCAGTCACAACTACAGCAAAAAAATGCTTTCAACATACGAATAATTTTTTGAAGAAGAAGCAAGAATAAAAATATGAGAAAAATATGTAATAATTGAAATAAACACAAAAAGCAAACCGTAGCTCAAAGGTGAACTGTGCATGGAAATGCCGGCGGTTTGGCAATGTTTTTCTACAAAGAAAATATGTATTTAAGGTATGTATGTATGTACAAAGATATATCTTTATTAAGAGCTGGCTGTATATGCATATCGGTGTAGCCTTGGCTGACAGGCAGGAAATTAAAACCGACAAAGAGTGGTGAGCACATTAAGATGAAGATGCAGGAAACGGATGGCAATGTCTTGTGGGACTAAAAACATATATTTATGCTACAGACACACACACAGAGACAATACATACATGTAGAAAGGAATATATTTTCCCTACAACTACACATGCACACACGCACTTGCATTGCAACACAGAGCTGTAAGAAACCTGCCTGAAATATGTACTGTCTGTATGTCTGCAGGCTTGTCACTTTTATTACAAAGTTTATTGCGCAAACAAACAGGTTAAACACTTTCAGTTGGCAACAGCAACAATAAAGCACACATATAAACTCTTACAAGCAGCAGCTTGAGGGTGATTTCTTACTTCCAGCACTTTACAGTCGCTAAATATGCTGTGTGCCACAGAGTCACATATGTGGCAGCCAAATAAAATGTCGTAACAGTTACAAAATTTTATGTGCATACACAAAAGATGTTTGTGCAAACAGCAGACAGAAAAATTAAAAATAAAAAATTAATCACCGAAGTTAAAATACCCCACACAGAAGCAGCTTTTATAATAGAAAATGGTATACAAAATATTTTTCTTGTTTTCATTGTTCAGTTTGCATGGCAGCTATATGATACAGTGAGCCGATCTAGAAAATTTTTTCAGATACTTTAGTCTTTTTCTGGAAAATGATTTTTGCAAAATTTCGTGGGGATATCTCGATAAATAAAAATGTTTTTCATACAATAACTTGATTTTGATCGTCCAGTTTGTATGGCAGCTATATGCTATAGTAATTCGATCTCGAAAATTTCTTCAGATATTTTAGCCTTTCTTTAGAAAATAATGAACGCCAAATTTCGTGAAGATATCTCGATAACTAAAAAGTTTTTCCTACAAGAACTTAATTTTGGTCGTCCAGTTTCTATGACAGCTATATGATATAGTGAACCGATCTAGAAAATTTCTTCGGATATTTTAGCTATTTTTTAGAAAATAATGGGTGCGAAATTTCGTGGGGATATCTCGATAACTAAAAAGTTTTTCCTACAAGAACTTGATTTTGGTCGTCCCGTTTCTATGACAGCTATATGATATAGTGAACCGATCTAGAAAATTTCTTCGGATATTTTAGCTTTTCTCTAGGAATTAATTTATGAAAAATTTCATTGAGATATCTCGATAATTAAGAAAGTTTTTCATATCAGGATTTGATTTTGACCGTCTAGTTTGTATGGCAGCTATATGCTATAGTGATTCGATTTCGAAAAATCCTTCGTATGTTTTAGGCCTTTCTCTGGGAAATGAGATTTTAAAAACTTCGTGTCTATATCTCAAAAACAAAAAAGTTTTTCAAACAAGTACTTGATTTGAATCGTCCAGTTTGTATGGCAGCTATGTGATACTCGTATAGTGGTTTTTATGTTTCTCGCTGCATGTTACAAACTTAGTTACAAAATTAATATGCCATATGTAGAGTACAAAACACACATGTGCACACACACAAACACATATTTCTACAATTGCGGTTATGGTGTGTTTGTCTATAACTAACCGCAGCATCACTTCTAGCCCTCTCAAGACTTTTGATTGCACATACAATTTTGTTATTGAATTTCCAAATTCATTTAAATCATTTTTGTTATAATTTATAAAAACCACAGCCTTCACAAATACACAAACAATGCTGCCAAGTCGTAATTCATTTAACATATATTTCTTTTAATATTTTGTATTGAGTAAGTAAATCTACAATCGTGAAGAAGCGATATTTGAATACAAAATTGTCTGCTCTACAAAAAAGATTTTATTCATTTTCTCCATAAACACATTCCTTCAAAAGTTATATGCAGTTAAACTTGTACAACAAATGACCTGAGCATTCATATAAGTGATTCGTGCATTCTGGGTTGCTCATACGACATGGTGTACTATTTGAATGCACTACATTTGCTGCATAACTTTAACTGCATATAACTTTTAAAGGAATTGCTTTATGAAAAAAATTATTAATATCTTTTTTGTAAAGTGAGAAATTTTGTATCAGAAAATCTCTTTCTCAAGGTCATGGATTTATTTTTTTGGACAAAACATGTTATTTTATTGAAAAGTATCCTTAATCCTATATAAAATATATGTGAAAAATATATTGGTTTAGGCACGATTTAAATTAAAAATAGTTTGCTTACATTGGAAACATATTTTTTGGGCAAATAATGAAATTTCAGGGGGCAACAGTTCTTAAGGCTCATATATGTACTTGTATGGTATGCACATATGTACAGTATTTACAATTATTTACGAGTCTTAAATCTTTACAAGTTGACATATTTTCTGTTGTAAGCCCTTCGGGCGCTACATTTCCACATTTACCGCTGTGCCGCACCTACAAAGTAGCAAAAACTATACAAGCACAAGCATTTATGTCATTAAAACTTGTATATCAACAGACTTACTACGAGTACTACACACTTTCATATATTTAAAAACATTTTGTACACATTCTACATGTTCCTTTCACCACCGGCTTTCCGCAGCTAGCAAAAGCCACAACAAGAAAAGAAATATATAATAATAAAATAAATGTGGCAGCTTTTCTTGTTGGTAGTTGCATAAATGTTGCTCTTATGTACAGTAACTGGAGATTATTCCAAGAAAAAGCATTAACAAGTTAATTCTAGTGGGGTATTACGAGGTATGACAATTAAGTAATGAGACTGATTCCATAAAAACCGTATATTTGAAAATTATTCTACAAGTCTGCCATCCCTTTTAAAGTGCTTCGTAACATTTCTGGAACGCTTCGACTGGGATATCCGCGAGTACCTTCGTCACGGCCGCCTGGATATCCGTAATCGACTCAAAATTGATTCTTTTGACCTTTGAAAAGAAGTCAGATGGTGACATGTCAGGCGAATGAGGCAGCTGTTGCAACACGGCGATCGCGACGCGGCCAACTAAACAAGCTATAGCGATAGTACATATATCAATAGAGAGATGAGGGATGCTGGAAAAAGGAAAAGGGAATTTCAAGGTCACAGGTTTACCACAAGCGCGGCAATAAAATCAGTCTCATTACTTAATTGTCAAACCTCGTATTTTAGGAAAATGGGGAAAAATTTATGCTGAACAAAAAAGCAATTAAAGTTGTTAATAAAATGTGAAATACTTTGCATGAAAATTTTAACGTCCTGTTCCGCAGGCCGTGTGTTCTCATACTTTTTATAAGGATTTAACCTTTATTCATTATTTAATTTATTTATTAATTTCGAAACAATTTAAAAATAATCGGAAGGTTGTTTTTGTGATATTTCAACTGATCCACCATCAACTACGCTTCAAGAGGATGTTAGAGAAAGCTTAAGTCGCTTGTTGCCAATATATTGAATTTATTTAAATATTGAAATATTTATTGATGTTCTTGTTGTTAGTTTTAATATCCCACCTCAACCGGCTGAAGACTAGTTATTCGTAGGAGTGAAGCTCTAACGTTTCGTGATTGGCAGACAAGCTTTAAGTTCTGTCGATTCCATGTTACAAGTTTCTTAAATTGATATTTTTTATTCGGTAATAGTTGGATGCACGTAACTGTCTTTCTGCTAGAATTTTACACTCCCAAAGACTGCTAAATCGACTTTTAATTCTCTACCATATTTGGGAAATGTCTTATGCCTTACCACAAAGGCAACGATTAGTATCCAACTACAATAGCAAAATTTTTGAACTGCCCACTCTCATGAAGTTAAATGTATTTCTACCCGGAAAATTTATTTTTTTTTAATATTTTTAATTTTCAATTGAGATATTGACTTTTTTAGGTGCTCCAAAATTAAAATGTGATAAGATGACCAATCATCAAACTAAAGTTTTACGAGAACCCAATATGCATTCTTATAGCAGATAATGGAACACATAGTACTAACTAAATCTCTGAGATTAATGACTCTTTAGTGTACTCTAATAAGCTCTTATCAACAAACCACTAATCCAGTTAAGCAAGTAATAGTTTTTTCGCACAGCCAAGTTAATTAAGTAATTTAAGATTATGATTGAGAAACTTCTTTTTGCCTTTCGCACAGCCGGCTACTCGCTTAAGAAAATACTCGACTGACGATCAGCTGATAGATTTACTTGCGTGCTTCATTTACGATCTTTTCTAATGATAAAAATTCATCAATCAACTGCTTGCTACTTTATCAATGCACACAACCAAATGTACAGCCGGGACAACAACCCGCTGAGTTAAACTCAGCCGAAGTTACAGTGTGGACAACAACCTGCAAATTTGTATTTCGGTTTCAACTCGATTTTAATTCGATTTGAATTCGATTCAAAATTAAAATAGTAAAAAAATATTTTTTATTTCTTATGGTAAATCGATCTAATAAGCCTTTTAATCGAGCAATGGTCGGTTAATTGTTAAATAAAGGGGTTATTCTACTCTAGAATTTTGAAAAATTCGATTTTTTTTGTCATATATTTAAAGTTTAGACTTTCAAAAATATGACCTTGGAAGGACTTTTCAAAATTCGACTTATTTTCGAAGATACAGCCGATTTTGTGAGGATGCGTCCGTGTTCACTAGAATTGTCTGCTAAACTTTAAATGCGTTTTTCTCGAAGTTTTTTAAATAAAATCCAAAAAACTGCCCAAAATTTGATTTCTAGAGTAGAATACCCCCTTAACATCTATGTGAAAAGGCAATAATACTCACAGTACTGGAGAAGTTTTATGTGCAACGTTTGAGTTCTGTCAAATATATTCGGAAGAAATTTGTTTTAGAGTAAAAGTTAATCCTTTGCGATGAAACATTGGAATCCGCTGTTTTCTCAATTATATTACTTTATCAAATGTATAAAACTAACAATCACGAAACTCTGTTTATTATCTCTTTGTTTCGCTTTTGTCAGATCAAAGCTAAGAAACCACTGATCTCATATCTTCAGGCATTCAGTTAGGCATGAAAATATAAATAAAGAAATAATAAATAAAGCACCGAAGCAAATTTTTTATAGCTTCAAGGCTCTTTGCCCATTGCTGATATCCAGCTACCCGAATATTTCTTCTGGGTTCACAGAGGACTGTACATAACAGTCTAAGTCTGATCACTCGCCTTACTGAGGGATCTGCCAACTTACCAAACCTAACGAATAAACTAGTTCTTCTCATATTCGATGACCGCTACAAAAAATGCCCATAAAAATAGATTTAAGGCATACTTTCGTTCAAAAAACGTTCTTTGCTTTTGAGACCATGTATTACACGGCATTTCAGCTCAAGATTCAACAAATAGAAATTCATATAGACTATAACTTAGAAATGAGTTAGAAATTTGTAGAAAACGTCAAACCAAAATGAAACCACAAACTCGCAAGAATTTTCTAGAGATTTCAAATGTTTAGAATGACAATTGAAACTAAGCTGCTGAGCTACGAACGCATATTGAATAATCGAAATACAGGGTACACCATCTTCTCTGTGTTTATGTATCCGTAGCTTTATGGAATTTTGATGGCAGATTGAGTTCCTCAAACTTGCTTTAGAAATTGTTATAAATATTTTTTCAGAATTAAAAAAAATTGATTTCGAAGAAAAAATTATGCATTTCTTAAAGAATATTATCTAAAAAATATTTCCTGAAAATTTTAAGCATACCCGACAAATACTTTTTGGGTTATTCGCTAATAATCAAGGGTGCTCTAGCGCTCTGGATCTGAAGCGAGCCGTAAATTGAATTTCAAATTCTCAAATTTATGTTTTTTGAACCAGTGACTAGTGATCAAAATCAACATAAAGACTTTTTGATACATTTTAGGCTATAAAAATGCGTACTACGCATAAGAGTTTCTAGAGCAATTATTCACTAAAACTCCTGCCTATGCCTTTATGAGAGTTTCTAGAGCAATTACTCGCTAGAACTCCTGCGTGGATTTTAATTTTTTTTTTCTTTTTTGTTATTTGACCTACCTATCTACCTACAAAATTGCCCCACCCTGTATAAAAAACATGAAAGTAGTGAATGCAAAATGATGATGCGCCGAGTGGATATTGAAAGTGCATGGAGAAGGCATTAGAAATTCCAGTAAATCAAATAAAAATTATTGAGAAATGCAAACTAAAATCAATGCATGATTGGGGAAAAAATAAAAGAATTTTAACTGAAAGTGAATAACATTTGCATTTGGAGAAAGCACGAAAAAGTAGAATCAAACAAATATACGTATATTAAAGTTGACATCGCCTTTATGTTGCAGCCACTGGTCACTGGTATAAAATTGCATAACAAGCAACCACATTTACTCAATATTGAACTCAATAAAAAATTCATTGACACATTTGGGCAAACAATACATGGCAATTATATGCAACCAGACTTGTTGATAAATATTTCATATTCATGCGTGCAGAGGAAAACACTACTCACATACAATCACACATAGATATATACTCGTGCACAGATTCCCAGATATATACTCACACATACAAATATATATTTTTGTACATGTGTTTATGAGACAATGAATTTCATGGCAGCCGAAATTTCGAAGCTGACAAAAATTACTTGCAGTATAGCAATGAATAGCACAGCAAACAATGAGTTCAAATTTAATACGGTGACAATATTTGTTTTTGCTTTTAGTTTTCGTTTGACAAAAACAATTTACAAAAACCAAAAACGAGAAAACATGCAAATTAAATTTAAGCAAAGCAAAAAGAAGATCAACAACAATGTAAATAAACTCTTACACCGACTGCAAGCAGTTGCAAACTAGCCAACAAAACCGCATGAAATAACACCTAAAAATATGCAAACACTTCTAAAGATTGCGAGCGCCGGAAAAAGTGAGCTTTTCTTGATAAAAGTTACAAAGAGATTCCTTGGCTCGTGCTATTTTTAAGGTGCCAGGGCAGTCTAGAGTGCAAAGAAAGGCCCAACTTTAAAAGCTTTAGAAACAGCGAAGAAGACAACGAAATTCAGTTTTTCTGATTTTATTAAGTATGTGTTTGGTTAGCGACTACCGAGTCAGTCCTCAGACTCGTTACTTTCAAGAGTTATTCTCAAGCGACGCTGCAAGAGAAGCAAAACCGATATGCTTAGCTAGACTTGTTAGTAAACAACGCACGTTCTTAGATAAAATCGAGGATTTTTTAAAAAAAATGTCAATTTTGTACATAAAAAATATATATTTTTCAGAACACAAAATGTGTTTCGCATAAGATACTGAAATACTTTGGAAAAAATGCTCTAAAAACAGAATAGATTTTTCTCTCTGGTAATATAAACTAAATTTATAATTTTTTATGAAAAATATTGAAAAAAAAATACCAAATAATATCTTTTCAAAGGGTTGCTTTGCTTTCTTGCTACAATCACACCGTATAGAGCTTTGTTGCCTACATTTGGGCTGAAAGTTTTTGAAAGAGTTCGATTAACAAAAAACGTAGAAATTCTCTCCCCCTTTAACCACAATCCTGGAAACTTTCATCACTGTGTCGCAGAGACCACTGATGATAGCTTTTTCGCTGCCTACATATCGATGAGAGATACAAATGTGAATGGGAAGAGTCACTAGAATAGACGCGAAGTCAGCTGTTTCGCGGATATGACGAAGCTCGCAGGTAAGGTTGAAGGCGGAGTTTTCTGTATGGAACTCTCCGTCGATCTTAGCTTTAGGCTTCCGGAACACTGTAGTGTTTATCAGGAAGAGGTGTCGGTAGACGTACTGCTACGTATTTCAGGAAGGTATACATTCCCGCCGACAATAGAACGGCAGTACTAGCGCAGAGCACGCTAACTGTGCGCTTAAAGCCAGTCAAGGAGTCTGCCCCCACTAGAAAAAGCAAGTAGCTACATTACCACCACATTTGTTTGGGTGTCTAATCATACCAGAAACCCTAGCAACTACAAAGCCGCTTAGCATGCCAGAGCTCTGCTCCGTTCTCATCTGAATCGAACCGAATTGAATCTTCATTGATGCTTCTTACTTTCAAGTAGCAGATCAATGAATCTCACGTGTGCTTAGCAGGCGCTGCTCGATGTCCAGCTCTTGTGAGGCTGCGAAATCATTTTGGCCTAGAGCGCAAGAGGTCTATTAAACTTTCCCCCAACCGCAATCGTACGGGTTCTCACTGGACACTGTCCAATAGTCATTCAAGCGGTAAGTCTAAAAATCTTGTCGGACGCTAGTTGTCAAAGTTGTGTAAAGGCGGGTAATGTGGAACTACATAAGTACTCTCTCCTTCATTGTGTAGCCTTTGCAATACAAAAGTTGAAACATTTCTGCAGTCGAAACTGACATAAGCCGTCTCAACAAATTTGTGAAAGGCTCAAAGCGCATTGTCGATGTCAGGAGGAGTTTTGTAAGGGTCTGAGGATCTATTATATAGTACGAGAATAGGCATTTTAGATACCTCAACGCAACGGTGTTTTAAGCTGTCCAAGTGAGATCCTGTTAGGAACGATCTCTTAACTTAAACCTAAATCTTATAAAAGAGTGGGAAACAGACTAAAAGAACGTATTGCGAAACACCAATTGAAATAAAGCTGTTTTACGATACTACGATCGTTCTCTCCAAGAGGCTGCTCATTTGTCGGAACCGCAAATTCGGGTTCACTATGGGATAAGCAGTCATAAACGGCGATCGATCAAAATCAAGTCTTTGATTATATTGTTGTCTAGTAATCTCTGAATATATTGATTTTATTGGAACACTATAGCATATAGCTGCCATACAAACTATGTAAACGATAGGAATCAAGTACTTGTGTGGGAACCTTTTTCATTTGAGGAGATTTGTTTCCACTAATAATTGAACCTTCGCCTGTCTACCTGTCGTGTCTACCAAATTCTCATGCACGAATAAATCAATAAAGTTGGTACCTCCAACAGCCAACAGCGCAGGTCGGCGCACATAAAAATTATTACGACAACTTGACGGCATGCGGGCAGCAGCAAAGCCGGAACTTTCAAACAAAATGAAAGGTAAAAGTTGCACAGAAGACAACTGCAAATGATACCATTAAGTGCTTTGGCAAATTAAAATGAAATTTCAGATCGAAACGATAAGTGGCAGCACAACAGCATGAACAAAGCGGCAATACAAATGCATATAAATAAAGAAATAAAACAGTTGGAGAAACTATATGATAAAAGAGAAGGAAGTAGAATAAATCGCACGGGCGACTAGTGTATTCTATTGTAGAAGTAGAACAATGAGAATTGATAGAAACGAGAGCTACAAGTTTAGCATGAGTGAGCAAAGTTTATGCCATTGCTTGCGAATGAAAACAAGTGCAAAGCGGCAGACAAACGTTCTAGCGCCTTTAAGTATGCAAAATAAAGCGACTAGTGCTAGTAAGTTTTGCTGCTGCTTCTTCTACATAATATTTTCGAACAATGTAAACTTTTTTGTTGCCTGAAAGTACTTAAAAATGTGTGCAAGTGGCAGGAAAATTGTGAGTTGGTACTTAAAAACAAACAGCAGCAAATATAACCAAAGAAATGCGCAGGAGGAGAAGGTGGCGCCAATCGATACGTCCAACATAATGGAAGGTATGTGGGTAGTAGGTATGTTTTCGGTACAAGTGAAGCTTTGAACTATACGGTGAGGTAAAAAGTGCAGCGTGCAACAACTTTGTCTGTCTGAAACTGTCAGTCCAAATGAATATTGGCGTGCAAGGAAAAAGTTTGCTGCAAATTCGCAGATTAAAAGTACACTAACGATAAAAATGACAAAAGGCACGTGCGCTTCGGTAAGGCAGGGGTTGAACGGTAGGCGACAACTTTCCATAAAACGGGTGATCCTAGTTGAGTTCCTTTTTTCAACAGCCTTTTTTGGATGGATCACGTCTGTGTTGCTTGGCATTTCATCATGGAAAGTTTTGTTCAGCAATGGGGCCCATTTCTGGCTCAGTGGGGACTTAAACAAGCAAAATTGCCGATTCGGGACGAAGAGCAAATGGAAGAGTTTCATGAGCTGCCAGTTCAACCAGAAATACAACAATTTGGTGTCATTTGTGAGCCTATGGAGTCATCGGTCTATATTTCTTCAAAAATTATAACTGCGAGAACGTTACCGTCAATGGCGACCGTTATCGTGCCATAATAACCGTCTATTTAATGCCTAAAATTTAAGCGCGTGATCTGGGCGACATTTGGTCTCTAAAAGACGGCGCCACTCTCCACACATTGCATCAGTCAATAGATTTATTGAGAGAACACTTCGGCGAGTACATAATTTCACGTTTTGGACCGGAATATTGGTCATGTGATGTCACATTGTTACACTTTTTCCTTTTGGGATATGTAAAGTCTAAAGTCTATGCGTTCAATCCCGCTTCAATTTAAGCCTTGGAGCAATACATCACGCGTGTCATTCGCCAGTTACCAGTCGAAATGCTCGAACGAGTCATCACGAATTGGACTCATCGGATGGACCATAAGAGACGTAGCCGCGGCCAACATTTGGCAGAGATAATCTTCAAAAAATATATGCCAAAGTATTAAAGAACAACAAAACTCCTGGGCCGGATAACATCAACCCAGAACTCCTAAAAGCTGACCCTCAGACGACTGCGCGGATACTGTTTCCTCTACTTAAAGATATTTGGGCCTCAGAAAAGATACCAGACGAGTTGAAAGAAGGTGTTATCACTCTTCTTCCGAAGAAGGGAAATTTATCGGAATGTAAGAATTGGAGAGGAATAACACTATTAAGTATGGTGAATAAAATAATAACGCACATAATTCACAAAAGGTTATCTGATTCGCTGATTCATGGACTGCGTAAGGAGCAGGCTGGTTTCAGACCCCATTGCTCATGTGTCGATCACATCAATACTTTACGAGTGATTGTAGAGCAGTCGGTAGAGTGGCGAACTCCTCTCTACCTTTGCTTTATCGATTTTGAGAAAGCGTTCGACACTCTCAAACATGATGCGATTTGGAGAGCCCTAGTGTGCAAAGGAGTTCCGGAAAAATTAATTAACCTAATAAAACAGCTGTACTCAGGAGCTAGTTGTCGAGTAAGGTGTGGAAATATTTTAAGTAGCGGCATCCAAGTTAGGACTGGTGTCACACAGGGGTGCGTGCTATCACCCCTTTTATTCAATTTGGTATTGGATTTGGTGATGCGACAAGCGTGTGCGACTAATAGAGGAATATCTTGGGGTTTAAGCGGTAGCCTTGAAGATTTGGACTATGCGGATGATATATGTGTGTTGTCGCATAAATATTCGCACATTTCCGTGAAACTTGAAGCTATCAGTGATCTCGCCGCACAAACTGGACTTAAAATTAATATAGCGAAGACAAAATTCATGCGCATCAACACAACCGAAACGCCAAACCTACAGATTGCTGGAACATGCCTCGAAGAAGTCGACGAGTTTTGCTATTTAGGTAGTATCATATCTAAAAACGGAGGATCAGCAGCCGATATACGAAACCGTATATCCAAAGGTCGCGCTGCTTTCGGAATGTTGGATAAAGTCTGGAGATCCACACATATATCCATACGTACGAAGCTAAAAATATTCGATTCAAGCGTGAAATCCGTTACATTATATGGCTGCGAGACGTGGAATATTGCAGCGAATGGTTTACAACTGCTGCAATCCTTTTTTAATCGATGTCTTCGAAAAATTTTGCAGATATTCTGGCCTAACGTTATTAGCAATGCTAACCTCTGGACCGTAACCAAACAGCTACCGGTCCACATCGAAATTCGACGTCGTAAATGGAAATGGATCGGCCACACTCTGCGTAAACCTCACGACGACATTAGCAGAACAGCGCTAGATTGGAATCCGCAAGGAAGCCGAAGGCGTGGAAGACCAGCCAACACCTGGAGACGAGAAGTCGAAGCAGAAGCACAAAGAAGTGGTTATTCTTGGAGCGAAATTAAATTTATAGCTGTAAATAAAATGAATTATAATTTGTTTATTGAGGCCCTATGTTCCACCTAGGAACTACGGGAAAATATATATATATATATATATATATGTTTTTTCGAATGATGATAAATATTCTCCATTAAATTGGAAATTTATTTATTTTTTTCTTTAGAAAAGTAAAACCTTGAAAAGAATCAACCTTTATAATTAGGAAATAAAGTTAGCGCTGACTTTTGAAAATTTTTAATGTCATTTTTTTCATTGTTTTGCTTATTTATACTAAAATAAAAACAAAGAAATAATTTAATGGCTTTTAAGTAACAAAAATCGTTGCCTACATTCAGGCATAAATGTTAAATAAAGGAAACAAAAGAGAGGAAAACTCAAGTAAGCTTCGATGGGAGACATTACTTTTGTGAGGTGAGTGAATTAAAAGTAAATTAGTAGTTGTTTAAAAATATATTTTTTATGTTCGTTAAGTGTGGAAAAAATTTTAATTCCATTTAAATGAATAATTCAGCCACAGTTTGTTACAGTTTTTCTGCTTTAAAGCAAAAAAATGGGAGAAAGAAATGTGGCTGTCATTGCCTACGTTCAGGCATAAAAGAAAACAGAGAGAGATTGTCGTGTGAGATATTATTTTCTGAGTGGTTAAGAGTTAAAACAAGTTTTTATTTAAAAATTTATTTTTTTGGAGGAAATTTACTTACATTTATCAAATAATTTAGGCACTAGTTTTTAATTTTTTTTACTTACAGCGTAAAACAGACGAGAAAATATACCAGGTTTTTTAGTAAACAAAAATGCTGCCTACCTTTTGGCATACAGTTACATAAAGAATACATGAGAGAGTTAGCTCGAGTAAGCGAGTAGTGCCTCACCTACAAGCATTACTTTCCGGGTAGTTAAAAGAAGAACGAAAATGTGTATTTATACAAAAATACAAAATCGATATGTGTGACAGCTGTATGTTATAGTGGTCCGATCAGAACCATATATTTGGAGATTATTACAATATCATGGATACTAAGTCATGCCAAATTTCGTAAAGATATCTTTGTCAAATGCAAAAAGTTTCCGATACAAGAACTTTATTCTGATCTTTCAGTTTATACGTCAGTTACATGCTATAGTGGTCCAATCAAAATTATTTCTTCGAAGATTGTAACGTTGGCTTTAACAATAACCCATTCAAAATTTTGTACAGATATCTTGCCAAATAAAAAAGCTTTTCACACAAGACCATGATTTGGAAAGTGCAGCTACATGTTTTAATAGTCCGATATCAGCCTCAGTTCCGAAAAATAAGCAGCAAAAAAAAATATAAAGCAAAATTTCAAACCAATATCTCAAAAACCGATGGTCTAGTTGGGTAAATACAAACAGACGAACAGGCAGAGGGATGAACATGGTTAAGTCGAGTCAGCTCAGCACACTGATCATTTATATAAATATCTTATAGGGTCCCCGACGTTGAATTCTCGACGTTATAAACCTCTTGGCAAATTTGGGGGTAATAGTCTTTCACACAGTAGTTAATTGACCAATTAACAGGCTGATCACATAAACTGCTTTGCTCAATTAAAGCACTAATTTAGATCGATTTACCATAGAAAATAAAAATCGTATTTTACTATATTAGTTCTTAATCGAATAAAAATTGAGTTGAAACTGGAATGTAACTCTCCGGGTTGTTGTACACACTATAAATTTGGCTTTATTTAACATTGCAGGTTGTTGTCCAGGCTGAATATTTGGTTGTGTGAATTGATAAAAGTTCAAAAATTGATTTTGATCGCCAGAAAAATTACAAAATGAAGAACACAAGCGAGCATAACATCTGATCGTTCATCTAGCCTATCGTTGAGCGATTAGCCCGCTGTGCAAAAAAACAAAAACTGATTTCTCAATTTCTTAATGTACTAAATTAATTCGACTACGAAAAAGTTATAATATCCATAACGCCAGTCACACCACATTTAGGTCTGACTTCTGCATGATAAATATCAGTTTATTGTTTCTTCCGCTCTTGCAAAAATATTTTTTGGTATCGCTTTTAAGCTCGTGTTGGCTGAGCGGGCCTATTTGCTTCAGGCAAAAGCAAACTTTAAGGTCAAAAATAGAAAATCAGTGTTTCTCAATGTCTAGAATCAGAAATTAAGCATGAAAACAGAAACACAAAAAAAACATCTTTTTTCGGTGTAATCTATAATTTCTAAACTATAAATTCGCTTTGATCTTGAATTCATTCAGTTATTCAAACTGCGTTTTTGAATTCGGTTGGCAAGATTTTGCGAGAACTACTCAACCGAGCTTCATGAAATGTTACACAGGCCTTTGAGATACAATCCTTAAAGACTCAAACGAAGGATATTTTTTTGATTACAACTATTTGAAAACAAAAATATAGCTTAATTTTCTTTTGTAAAAATGTCTACTAAAAATCCAATTTTCAGTTTTTTTCCTTCGTCTTAGTTCTAAGGTTTTAACTAAAACACTTATTTTTTTAATTTAGATGATCCTGTAAGGAAGAGATTCTGCCATCGCGGGCACATCTTTTTTCTGACTAATCACACACCGAGTCAAGTTTAAATTTTTTCCAAAAATTTCACAATTTTTTTGTTAATAGTGTATGTTTGTACCAATAAAAAGTTCTAATAAATATTCAAATTTTCATATGCGAAAAAATTTATTGAAAAAAGCTGTTTTTTACCCGAGGAAACCCATGTAACCCATTACAACATTTTGGTAAGAGAAGAATTGTATGAAAAAAAGAATTTCCTACGAAAATAAAATTCAAAAAATTTTTACTATTTTATAATTTTATATTTCTGTTAAATTTTAAATTAATTTTCAATGCAAGCTTTTCGTAACATTTAAAATAAAAACAAAGTTCCCATACAATGTATGCTTACATATAACAAATTATGATTTAACAAAAAATTTAACGGCATTAAATTAAAAACAAATATTAATTAATTTGAAATAAATCTTATTAAATAAAAAATAATTAAAATAAATATTTATAAATAAAATAAATATTATTAAATTCAAATAAATATTAATAAATTTAAAACAAATATTGTTAAATTTAAATAAATATTATAAATCTATTTTGAAACAGAAAAATATTTATTTGTTTCCAAAAGTCATACGAATATCGAAAGCTTGCTCCAAACTTACATCAATCCAATGTTCACCCGGAAATACTGCAATCAATTCTGTGTTCTCGTCCAGCGTGCGGAAATACTCCTCATCATCGATTTCCGTGCCATCGGAATCCAAGTGTATGGTTGGCGGCTGATCGCCAACATGATCGAATTTTTCGGCTACCTTCGTGCGCAATTCCTCGAGTGTGCCAGCCACGACGGCTTTTTTGATATTGCGCGTCACATCCTTGATCTGTAAGAGAGCATAAGAGAGTTAAATTAATAACAGTTTGAAATTATTAAAAAATTTTTAGTATTTTAAATAACGTTTATATATCTACAGTGAAATATTTTCACTACAAAAATCTATATCTATGTATTTTTTCATAGCCAAAACCTAACAGCAACTTTGTGCCATTCGAAAAGCACTTCACTTGTATGCTCAGTGCCGCACTCAACGGGTTTTTGCGCTCATTTTTTGTACTGTTCCGCTTTCAACTAATCTCCGTCTCACTTACGGCTTTGCCAAGCAAGCAAATTTAAATTGAATCAGTAACTAGAGCATGCATTTCTTTTGTTTGATTTACTGAGCTGTCTAAGAGAATGCCCAGCTGTTGGAAAAGTGCTTAATAGTATTAGGCGGCATAAAAGTGGGCCTGAGGCAGAAGAAAATGTCGTTAAAATTAGAGAGAGTTCAGAAAGCTTTAATTCACTTGGTTGTTATAAAAGCTTTGTTTAATTTACTGCAGAAACGACTTCTAAAAGTTTATAAGTGCATAAAAACAAAAATATAAATCGGATTTCACTTTCAAGTTGACGGGATCTTCGAAAAGACAGATTTGGCGCTGAAAAAGATAGATTCTAACCTCAAAACGATAGATTTGACTCTCAAAAAGACGATAGAAACATTTATCGATGCTTTTGAGAAACTTAAGCACAAAGTGGAGACTAAACTGAAACGCGATCAGTTGATAAGAGCGTCACCTATCGATGCTTTTGTGGAGCTTTTGGTTGCTCAAACCAAGCTATTAGGGAACACACACCGCGTTACGCAATTTTGCGTGAGTTTCTGTTTCTGTGGAGCTTTAAAGTACTTTCTCAAAACATACTATTAAGGAATAAGCTCCGCTTTTTGTGAGTGAGGTCAACTATAACTGAATCTGCATTTCAAGTTGACGGGATACTCAAAAGACGGGATTTCAAAAAGACATATTTGACTCCCAAAAATACAGATTTGAGCCTCAAAAAGAGGACAGAACCATCTATCGTCGTTTTTTGGATACTGAAGCTTAAAATGGAGACTGAACTGTAAAAATCGATCAGATGATAAGAGCGCCACCTATCGATGCTTTTGTGGAACTTTTGGTTGTTGAAAACAAACTATTAGGGAATACAAACCGCATTAGGCAATTTTGCGTGAGTTTCGAATTCTAAGCCGCAGACCTTTTAAGCCTGCCAAATATTATCCTACAAAGATAAAGCAACTTCAGAAGCGCCATAAATTTGACTCAAATTTGAAGTACTTCTTTACATCCTCATAAGTACTCATTGAGGTCGGCGCCATCTATCGATGCTTTCTGCTTATATTAAGCTTTTGTGTTTTCAGATCGTACTTTCACGGCACAGACATCGCGTTAGGCAAATATTCTTGATTTTCAAGGCCGTTGACTTCCTCTATCTAAGCAAATGTTGCATTAGAAAAAAATGAACTTTGTAAAGCACCAGGAATTTCAGCCAAATTTAAGGTACTTCTTCAGGTACTAAACGAAAGCTCATTAAGTACAACCAAAAATCACAGCATTGACAGACTTTTAACTAATTTGCCGGCGTTAATGAGCCACACAAATAACCATATGTACATATGCCTCCCATTAATACGCCTTGGGCCTAAAAATATGCAACGTAATTTAAGTTATGCCATTTATTGAACTGCCGCTTTGCCACCTCGTCGGCGCGAAATGCTTGCGGCATAACAATTAATCAAACTGCCAATAAGAGTCATCCGCTGTAGCGGTAGCGATGGGAAATTTATAGCTTGAAGTTGGATCAAAAGGGCATACTTACACAAAGACATACATTTACAAATGTGTACATATATAGCATTGGCATGAGTAAATAATGTGTGCAATGCTTAAATACGGCGTGTATGCGCCCAAAAGTATGCAGCAGCACAAGTAAATAAAACGTGATTTATACGGAAATGAAAAACGGAAATGCGAACCGAAATTCAAGATAAAGCAGGACCGGAAACCAGAGCACTAATTTGCAATATGGCAAGTGGATGGCTATAAAAAAGGAAGGCGAGCGTAAATTTAAAGTGAAATTACGTTAAGACAAAAGGGTATAAAGAACTCCTGTTGGTACGAAGTTAAGTAATTACAAACCGAGGAAGTCAAATTAAGCGCAACTTTTAGATGTATTTTTTATATGCTTAACAGGTTATATTAAGAGTTCCAAAAATTTTATAGCCACCAGTAGGAAGTGGGCGAGAGCCTATAAAATGACGAGCTGAGCTTCCAGTTTTCCAGAAATCAACCTGGAATTTTGCAAACGTTCTTTTCTCAGTAAAAAGCTTCATCTCTGTCGGAATTGCTGATAACAGACCATTATAACGTATAGCTGCCATACAAACTGAACTATCGGAATATAGTGCTTGTATGGAAAACTTTTTCATTTGAGGAGATATCTTCATGAAATTCAGCAATAGTTATTGCACAAAACAACGGTATAATCTCCTAACAAATTGTTCAGATCGAAACACTATAACATATAGCTGCCATACAAGCTGATCGGTCAAAATCAAAGCCTTGTAAGGAAAACTTTTTAATTTGACAAGATATCTTCATGAAATTTGGCATAGATTATAGTCAAAAGCAACTCTATATTTTGCAAAGAAATTACTCAGATGGGTTTACTATAGCATATAGCTGCCATACAAAATAAACGATCAAAATCAAGTTCCTATATTGAAGACTTAATTATTTGACGAGATATCTGCATGAAATTTGGCACATATTATAACCAAAAACTACTCTGTAATTTGCGCAAAAATTGTTCAGATCGGCTTACTATATCATATAGCTGTCATACAAACTGACCGTTCAAAACCAATGTCTTATACGAAAATCTTTTTTATTTGACGAGATAACTTCACGAAATCTGGAACACATTATACCCGATAGCAACCCTGTAATCTTCGCAAAAATTATTCCGATCGGATACCTATAGCATATAGCTGCCATACAAACTGGTCGCTCAAAATCAAGGTTTTGTACAGAAAACTTTTCTATTTGACGCGATATCTCCACGAAATTTGGCACGAATTATTGTAAAAGATAACGGTATAATCTCCGAGCAAATTGCTGAGATCGGTTTACTATAGCATATCGTTGCCATACAAACTGATCGAACAAAATCAAACTTTTGTATAGAAACTAAAGAATATTATAGCTTCAGTGCAAAGAAAGTTGACACTATTTTACTGCATACATTCCTAAAATTAAACATTTTAGCATTCATTTCCCGACACTATTTTCTTTCCACGTCACAAACTTTAATTTGCTTCTAAAAAAAAAATCCGCTCTCCTTTTAAATTAACTCAACCTAAACACGACTGCTTGCTGCTTACGTATGTGCATTTAAATAGTCTCATTGCCGCTCACTGTAAGCCAATGGTATTGCAAACTAACCACACAACCTACACATGTTGCACGCAAGAGACCGTGTGGCTCCAACGGAAGCAATATTCCTCCTGATGACGCGGCGAACTCACACTAAAGTCATTTCAGCGCTAGCGAAGATAACATAGTCACAACAAACAAGCAAAGAGAAAAAAACAACAAACAAATACACACATGCACGCCGAAAATTATCAACGAAAAATTCATAATTACTTTAACAGTTACACTCTTGCCACAAATGTCAATGGTGCGTCGCTTATGGCAACACTCGACAAGGCTGTACAACAAACAAAACAATCGCTGTTTGTAATTCGCATGTATGGCATATTCGCTCGCTTTCGGCTACCACAAGCTGCAATGCATCGCCAATATTAGTTGGCTGTAATTACATTTCGCTGCTGTCTGTGTTCTTCGCAAACAAGGCTTACAAGGTCGAACAGAGATAACAAAGTCCATTAGAGCACATAATAACAATTTATTAGGCACTCAATATTAGACAGACGAGTTGACGTACGTAACATCGAGCGTAAGCGGCTGTTGTGGTAATCATGGTAATCATACGTAGATCATTGTATTTCTAATGGTTAAAATTACAAAGATTGGCCTGCAATGGCACATAGTATCGCCTATTTTGTTTGAGTATTTTACTACAAAATGGATTGTAAATCAAAGAATCACTGCTTAAAGTAATCATTAATGAGTAATCAAATATTTAGTAATCTGTTTGTAATGAACGCAAATACAAAAGTCAGAGGAATCGATTAAGCCTAGCTACTGATTTCGGTTTTTCCAAAAGGTTCTTAAGTTAGAGTTATGTAATCATTACAAATTACAAATTACAAATTACGAATTACAAATTACAAATTATAAATTATAAATTACAAATTACAATTATAAATTACAAATTACAATTATAAATTACAAATTACAAATTAAAATTACAAATTACAATTACAAATTACAAATTGCAAAATATAAATTACCAATTACAAATTATAAATTATAAATTACAAATAACAAATTACGAATTACAAATTACAAAATACAAATTACAAAATTACAAGTTACAAATTACAAATTTCAAAGTACAAATTACAAATTACAAATTATAAATTACAAATTATAAATTACAAATTACAAATTACTAACTACACATTACACATTACAAATTACAAATTACCAATAGCAAATTACAAATTACAAATTACAAATTACAAATTACAAATTACAAATTACAAATTACAAATTACAAATTACAAATTACAAATTACAAATTACGAATTACAAATTACAAATTACAAATTACAAATTACAAATTACAAATTACAAATTACAAATTACAAATTACAATTTACAAATTATAAATTACAAATTGCAAATTGCAAATTACAAATTACAAATTGCAAATTACAAATTACAAATTACAAATTACAAATTACAAATTACAAATTACAAATTACAAATTGCAAATTACAAATAACAAATTACAAATTACAAATTACAATTTACAAATTATAAATTACAAATTACAAATTACAAATTACAAATTACAAATTACAAATTACAAATTACAAATTACAAATTACAAATTACAAATTACAAATTACAAATTACAAATTACAAATCACAAATTATAAATTACAAATTGCAAATAACAAATTACAAATTGCAAATAACAAATTACAAATTACAAATTGCAAATTACAAATTACAATTTACAAATAACAAATTGCAAATTGCAAATTACAAATTACAAATTACAAATTACAAATTACAAATTACAAATTATTTTATTTATTTTTAAATTGTTTTTGTTTTTATTTAATGCCCCAAAAGTACTTAAAAAGCAATGCAGATAAGATTTTTTACTAATTTAAATAATGAAAGGTTAAACATTTAAGATCACGTTTCCTCACATACTCGTTTTAATCTCACTGATTTAATCTCTCTTTCAGTAAAACATAAAAACAAAAACGTTTTATATCTTACTACACATTAAGGCCCTAAACACACATACATATAAAAGTTACCGATTTCCGAAAGTGTGAGTCTCATTACGGCAAACGAATATTTACAGACAAAACACAAGACACGAAACCTGCTGCTCAACCAGGCGTATGAGTAATTGAAATGGCATAAAAGGTAAGTGTATTCCCAAAGGCAATGGCTTATAAAAATATTTATGCTTGGTTTTTATGATAAGGAGCAGGTATTTGCCAAATGGAAATGAGAAATAATATAAAAAATAAATAACCAGCAGACAGATAATTTCCGAGAACAGCTATGTACATATGGATATGCGCACCGGCGCCGGGAGGGCAACGGTGTTGTAGTTGAAATTCTTCGAAAAAGTTATTAGAGAATAACTTTTAGTTATGTGCGAATTGGAAATGAAATGTAAGT
The DNA here is from genome assembly GCA_037783105.1 of Bactrocera zonata. NCBI lineage: Eukaryota > Metazoa > Arthropoda > Insecta > Diptera > Tephritidae > Bactrocera > Bactrocera zonata. The sequence continues at coordinate 82,019 of JBAWJQ010004639.1, read as the reverse complement.
TGAGCTGTACGAGTAGTAGACGCACGTGTGCTAAATCTCGATATTTTTTATAAGTTTTGAATATTTGTATATACCTGTACATACATACATGCACTAACGCAGTTACATATGCCAGGTGCCTAATATATTTTAATTTCTTTGTGTATTGAAAAAATAAAATTTTATATTTTGTGATTGATTTGGAAAATATAAGAAAAAATTGAACTTTGAAAACACGATTTTTAAAATTGAACGTTTTTTTCAACTTAATTTTTAAACAATTTTTTTTTTTTCAAAATTTTACAAAAAAAAGATTTTTTTAATTTTTAAACAAAATTTTTTAAAAATTATACGATATTTTTACTAACTGCCATTTTACTAATTTTTTTTTTTTGTATCTAAAAAATTTTTATTATAATTTTTTCTATTTATTTTAAATATAATATAATAAACATTTCAACAGTTTGGATTTATTGTATCAAAATATTAAATTAAACTTCAGTAAAAATAAATAATAAAATCAGTTTACAAAAAAAAAATCAATAAAAAATTGTAAAAAAAAATAAAAATTAATAAGTTGCAAAAAAATATTTTTATTTAAAAATATAAAAATGTTCTTACAAAAAACTATAAAAATAATAGGTATTTTTATATAATTTCATATCCAAATTTATTATTGATACAAATTATACTATTTATTCATTTAGTAAATTATAAATTTTTTTTTTTTTTGGCCTTTCAAGCGGTTTTATATTTTTATTGAAAATTTTTAGGAGATATTTTAATAAATTATAACTGTGTATTATTATTTATTTATTATGGAACATGTCCAATTAAAAAAAGTTGTTAATTATAAGAAATCGTTATTAAACTACGTTTAATAAAATTTCATTAGAAAATTATTATTTTTATTTTTAAAATGCAATTTTTAAATTCAATTAGAAAAAAATTAAAATTTAATAAATTTGAACAATTATTCAAAAAATTTTGGGTATATTTTATTATTTTATATAATTTTAATTCATAATTTAATTAATATTAAATATTTGGAATTAAAGAAGAAAAGTATTTTTGGAAATCGCTATTTTTTAAATTCTTATATTAATTAAAAACATTTTAAATTATAGAAATTCTTTATTAACAATTTTAAATTTTTTTTTTTTGGAATATTGACTTTTTTTATTTTAAACTAGCTGACCCCGCAGCCGTTGTCCTGCGTGAAAGTATGTGTTTTGAAATGAAAAGAAAGTTAAAGTTATCATTTCATTTTTTTTTCAATGCAACACAGCATGATAAAGAACATTTTTTGGTTTCTGTTCCGGTGTACAGGAAAGATGGTTGTCCAACTCGTGAGCACGTCACGTATATCTGACCGTGTGAAAAACATAGCATTTCCAAATTTATGCCACACACTATACGAATATCCTTGTGTCCTGTCATCTCAAATGGAATTTTCACTGGAAACGGAATACGTTTGAACTGAAATGGAAATCGATAGAACTCAAAGGAATTCGTAGAACCAAACATTCTGCTCCTGGTATGCGATGGGTGCGTCACAATCAGTCAGGTTCCATTACACAGTTTCGGCGCATGAAGATTGCGAAACACAATAACGACAGATCCAACTTTGAGACGCAAATGGTGCGGTGACATGCCAAGCCTCTCCAAAAAATTTAGAAATTCCACTGGGTAATTCATTCATTGTCAAGACGAACAATCGATTTGTATGAGCGCAAGTCTCCCGGAATTTGACTTTGAATCTTCCAGTTTAAGTCAACAACATCGGTACTTTCGGCAGCTAACATTGCGCGTACACTTAAGGAATCGTAGTTACGATAATTTGGCCAATGTTCGAACATTCGTGATGAGTTAATATTTCGTGAACTGATAAACGGCAGATGGAATTGATATCAAACCACCGGAAGCATCAACCGGAATTGATCCATTTCCAATTTTTAGCGAAGACGATTGCTGGCTTGCTTCTCAAAAAGTTGCACACACCGTATCATTTACAATACGCAATGACTCAAATGAAGTTGAACCGCGAACATTTATCAATAGCAACCGAAGGTAGAAACAATGGTCGTTTTTCGGGTGGATTGTTTAAATTCATCCCAATGCATTAGTTGATAACACACCTGGATGTCCATCTACTGGTTGGCCTTGCTTTCAGCGTAATTATTTCTTCAACGATGCATTCCATGTATAATATCAAGGTATTTCCGAATGTCCTCGCAAACGGATCTCCGACGAAAGTTGAGCAAAAACTCGTAAATGTTAATTTTGTTGCTAGCGGTGTTTCCAGTGGCTATACTGTATTCTCTGGGTTGAAGTACACACTTTGGCCTTCTCCAAATTAACTGTGAGACGCACAACAGCCGTACGTTCATGAATTGCAGAAGTAAATGTCCTACAAAGCGCTTTATTGCAGTTTATGTATCAACCGTATCGTTCAAGTCCAATAACCCCCATGTTGTTTCCTATGGTGACGTACTTTCAAACGTATTTTATCGACAATAAAGGTGAATATAGTACGATCCATGTGTTGTCAACTTCGATATTCACTCTTCTAAGTTGAATGCTGAATGTTCTGTTATCTTGTGAGCGACGCCGATAGAGTTAATATCCATCATTTCCAGTTTGTGTTTCCGAAAGAAACGTGGATACTGTTTCGTGCATTTATTGTCAGACATGCAAACCGAAGTGGGATTGTGGTGTCCACAAGGTCCATGAACCATATTGGGTTTCATCACTTCATGTAATACTGCACCTTTCTCTGCATCAGGAATTTCCGCATGTCTGAATGATTTCATCAATTTGATCTGGTGTAACCACCATTCATCGTCCAAAGAAGAAGGTGTGCGTGCGGCAAACCTCTCTTTTGCCACTCAACAGAGTACATCTAGCATCTAACAGCACCATATATACGTTGCTTCAAGATAAAGTCCATCGAAGCTGTTGCTTGAAAAGTCTTGCTGTGACATCGGGACGCTAGCTGATTGACCGCGATCCATAATACCGCACGTATTTCATCGCATCCTGGGAGTACTCGTTCAGGTGCCTTGGGCTGCTAATGTATGTTGATGCCAAAAAGAACGCCGACCGATATTAGCGCGACCTCTTCGTGGCTTCGTAACAAATTTCAATCTGTAATTGATCACTTTGTGTGCAACACACATAACGTTTTCACTGAATAATTTTCAAAAATTTTGAAGCTAACGACAAATTTGAACGATTCAAATAGTTAAAAAATAAAACAAAAAAAAATTTGTATGGGAAAAATTAACTTTTTGGAATGTTCCAATTTTCCGACTTTTCCTCACGAAAAGCATACAGATGTTTTTATTTCTAAACCTTCCCTGATCCACACAGAACATTCTCTGAAAATTTCATCAAGATTGGTTCAGTCGTTCCCATAGCGTTACTAATAAACCAACATTCATTCGTTTGCATGGAAAAAAGAAAAGGGCTATTTTCAGGAGGTTGCCGGCAATTATTCGAATTTTTCTTGCCCCAGAAACCATCCCTAAACCTCAACGAACATTTTAAAAAAAGAATTATCAATTTTGGTTCAGTCGTATGAAAGTTATGAGCGTACATACATACATTTTGACGATTCATTTTTATTTATATAGATAAAAAAGTTTTAAAACTATACGAATTCTTTATTAAAATTTTTTAATACTTTTTGTTTTGGAATTTTTACCATTGGCAAAAAAAATTTTTTGAAAATTTGAATTTTTTAGTTTTTAAATTTTACGAATTTTTCATTAAGAATTTTTAGTTATTTTTTTTGAATTTTGGAAATCGGTAAACAAATTTTTTGAAAATTTTAATTTTAAAGTTTTTAAATCGTACGAATTCTTCATTAACAATTTTTAGTTATTTTTTTTTGGAATTTTGAAAATCGCAAAAAAAAAGTTTTTTTGAAATTTTTTTTTAATGAAAAAGTTTTTAAATTATGCGAATTCTTTATTAACAATTTTTAATTATTTTTTTTTTTTTTTTGAATTTTGAAAATCGCTAAACAATTTTCTTTGATAATTTTTATTTTAAATTAAAAAAGTTTTTAAATCATGCGAATTCTTTATTAACAATGTTTTATTATTTTTTTTTGGAATTTTGAAAATCGCTAAAAAATTTTGAAAATTTTAATTTTAAAGTTTTTAAATTTTACGAATTCTTCATAACAAATTTTTAATTTTTTTTTTTGGAATTTTGAAAATTGCTAAAATTTTTTTTCTTTTTATTTTATATTTTAAATAAAAAGTATTTAAATTATGCGAATTTTTTATTAACAATTTTTAATAATTTTTTTTTTTTTGAAATTTGAAAATCACTAAAAAAAATTTTTTGACATTTTTTATTTTAAATTAAAAAAGTTTTTAAATTATGCGAACTCTTTATTAACAAATTTTAATTATTTTTTTTTTTTGGAATTTTGAAAATCGCTAAAATTTTTTTTTTTTAAATTTTAATTTTAAAATTTTTAAATTATGCAAATTCTCTGTTCACAATTTTTACTTATTTTTTTTTTTTTTGGGATTTTTAAAATAGCTAATAATTTGTTTTGAAATTTTTTATTTTCATTTGAAAATTTTTTCAATTATACGAGTTCTATATTAACCATTTTATTTTTTATTTTTTTTTTTAATTTTGAAAATGGCTAAAATTTATTTTTGAATTTTTTTATTTTAATTAGAAAAGTCTTTAAATTATACAAATTCATTATTAATCATTTTTTACTCAATTTTTTTTTGGGGATTTTGAGAAGAATTTCAAATTTCAATTTAAATTTTCACTGAATAATTTTTTTAATGAAAATTTTATTTTAAATCAGAAATATTTCGAGTATATTTTATATTTATATACATATATGAATATACCTCTACTTATTTATAGTTTCTTACTATCTTTTAAAGACAAATTTTAAACTATTATACAATGTTTCTTTAACCGACCTTATAAATAATTTCATTTGATATTTTTTTACTTTTTATTTTATTTATAAGTTTTCTAAAAAAAAATATTAATTAAAATGTTATGTATTTAATTTAATTAAATTTAATTTTTAATTTTCAAACTTCTTAAAGCTTTTTAAGTCACTCCCACTGAAAGCTGCGTTAAAGCATTATTATTCCTTGCCAAACAAAGATAACATGTTGCTAAGAAAATGCAAATTATTATAATAACAACTCCAATCAATATTACCATCAAAACAATAACACTAATATCCCCTAAAGTTACATACAAATATGTTTATTAGTATATGCAATAACAATAGCCAACATGCGGCACGTGCAGACGCACAGAAACACCCACACACACTTTACTTAGCAATAATTTGCCATTCACCATTTAGCCCACTACTTGACAGCATAACGAACAACAATTTTATTATGCTAACTTTCTATTTGTAGCTTTGATTCAATGGAAATTTACCGCTGACAGTTCATTATCATTCCCCTCATTATTTACGCAATCATTTAATTATTTGCTTTGGTCTCCTTAAATATTTTATTGATACGGTTAGTTGTACCGTTAACAGGCAGCATAATGATAATTGTGTGTTCTTTATACTTATAATTGTAAGTAGATATACAATACATATATATATATATATATATATATATATATATGTATTTATTTGTGCGTATAACAAAGAAAAGCAAAATGTACAACAGTCTAAGCAAAGCTATAAGCGAAGGCGTACGTGTGGTATGAGTGATACGAGTTGTCGTAAGCAAGTGTGGGTGCATGTTAGCAGTTTTGTTGGAAGGAATTGAAGCTAAATAAATAGAAAATGATTTTTTTCAACGAGATGTTGTTTATTATTTCTGATAACTAATTAGAAATCTAAAATGAAATTGCTGCTAATGATAGATTTATATGCTATACTCAATTCTATACTCAAACTAGTCTACTGCAAAGGAAAGGCACGAGCGCAAATGCTTGCTGAATTCAAGTGTTCGCCGTTTATTTTACTTTGTTTCTGTTTTGCGAACAAAAGCAATTATATTTCACTATAGTTTAAGGCATGAAGTATGCATTTCAAAATCATTTGTCTTAAGTCTCCCTTAGCGTGCTAAATTTTAATACGTTTAGAGATCTAACAGTGAAATTGGGGGTTATGAAAGTTATATACCAATCAAAAGCCTATCCACGCTTAAAAAAATACGCATTTTTTTTGGAACAATATCTCTCTAAAAGTGGTTTCCAAGAACGCAGTGTTTGCATAGTTACCAACAACAAGCTAATTCTTTACTGAGAAGAATTTCTGCAGCCCCTCGATATTTAAAGTAAAATATCAAGGATTTTAGCTCTCTATATATTAAGGGTTCACTCAGTTATGAGACCTCATATTCTAGAAAACAGCATTTATACTCAAAATATATGCTCCGGCCTTGCTAACAAGCTGAAAATATTGATTCAAACATTTCAAAATACATTTTTTTACAATAGACCTCAGGTCCCAATGCAATCCTCTGTTATTTATCTTTTTTATTTTAGTTACTTTGTTACAATATTAAATAATTTTCAGTTACCGAAGAGATTTTCCGATCAATTTTTTTTCAACTACTTGTTGTTGTAGTATATTCGTATATTTGTTATGTAACTGAATGGCGGATCGAAACATAGAGTCTCCTCGCAACATTTTTCTATGAAAGTTTCAATTTGTTTCGAAACTTTTTTACTAATGATGTTTCCAACGGTGTTTCGAACAATATTTGAAGCGATGTTCCAACAATTCTTTTCAAGATTATTTACAAAGTTGTTTCAACAATATTTCAAGCGATGTTTCGACAATATTTCCAAGACCGTTTCCAATTATTTTCCCAAAATGTTTCCAACGATTTAACAACATTACTTAAACGATTTATTAACAATATTTCCAACGTCGTTTCCAAAAATATTTCCAAGATTATTTCCAGCGATGTTCCAACAATATTTCCAATGAAGTTTCAGCAATATTTTCAATGATGTTTCAACAGTATTCCGAGCGATGTTTCAACAATATTTCCAACGTCGTTTCCAAAAATATTTCCAAGATTATTTCCAACAATGTTTCAACAATATTTATAACGATGTTTCAACAATATTTCAAGCGTTGTTTCAACAATATTTCCAACGTCGTTTCCAAAAATATTTCCAAGACTATTTCCAACGATGTTTCAACAATATTTCCAATGATGTTTCCAACAATATTTCAAGCGACAAACAAAACTTCCAGCGGAGCCAAAATTTTTATTTTCAGAAATTGCAACGCCGTCTTGGAAAATATTCCATGGCAAATTTCGTGAAGATATCTCATCAAATGAAAAAGTTTTTCATACAAGCATTTGATCCCAATCGTTCAGTTTGTTTGACAGCTGTATGTAATAGTAGTCCGATATCAGCTGTTCCGACAAATGAATAGCTCCTTAAGGAGATAAGACCATGGGCGAAAATTCAGCACGTTAACTCAAAAATTAGGGGCTTAGGGCTACAGGCAAACGGACATGTCCCAAACATTACATTCTCGGTGTTACAAACTTCGTGGCAAGCACATTGTGTAACATCTATATATAATAATCATATTTACATATCTTTTAATATATGTATATAATATGTAGATATATTTTTATTAATTTTATCTTTTTTTTTAATCCAAATTCGTAGTAAAATTGCATAAAGATTCGAAGAATACTCAATAAACTTCAGTGCCATAGACTCTAAGCGAAAAAATGCATGAAAAACATGTTTATCACCAATCTGAAAATACATACATATATTCTCCAGAATTTTCATTGTGAGTAAATATTTTCATATTAAAAATGCTGTGTGCTATTTATTGACTAAAAACTAACTCAATTCAACTTATTCAAAACAACTAAACTGCTGCTGCAATACAATCAAATCAATAATTTGACAAATATTGCAGTGAGAAAAGTTGAGCTCTCCAAAATAATTCAGTCACCATGCGCTGAACTGTAGCAAGCTCCAGCACTTTGGGGAATCCGACCATTAATAAAACACCTCCAGCTACAGTCTTCGCACAAAGTAGCAGATGATCACCGACATTATTGACTGCAACTTCGAATACTATCACAATTTTATGACTTCACTTCACCAACTCACACAACTATCATAACTTATTCAAGCAAGCCAAGGGAAGGAAAACAACGACAACACTTACGAGTATGCTTAGACAACTACCGTTATGCGACGCACACTCACACATAAACTTTCCAGCTACTCAAGATTATTTTTACCATTTTGCTATTTTTCCATATTTTTGTTATTCGCAAGATTTCAGTTTTTTTCGCTGACACTTGCCTTTCAGCGTATTATCGTAAAACACATGGCAACTTGCGAGAGTGAAACTTTTCTATTGGCATTGTAAATAAGTATTGTATCAACATGTGAGAATTATGCATGCTAGTTTCCTGAAAATAAATGTAAGAAATTATATGATTGCCTCACTTCACCTCACTTCGCCTGACACAGTGGAAGTTATTTTGCAGCACTTGAGTTTGGGAATGTGCTCCAAGTCGCACTGAGCTCACATAGCAAGCAGAGTTAGAGGGAATACGAGAGCAGCAAATAATCATGACAAATAAACATGGCAATATACTTACGTGAAGTGTCACAATTGTAGAAATCTTGAAATATTATTTTCGTCGGAAACTTTTGCGCAGCGGAAAAAGTATAGAAATAGCTTAAGAAGTTTATTTCAGGCTTAAAGCATGCTATGCGCGTAGACATGTCTAGTAACTTACACTATAAGGATAGAGGAGAAATAAGGCATTCATAATGTGCAGTTAGATTTTGCCAGGGAACAGCGTTTAAAACTCTCAATCCACATTAGAAATGTAAAGAGAAAGCTAGAATTAACCTCATAAGGTAGGCTAATGAATATGTTTCCAAAAACAAAAATATATCAAGCGCTCAGGAATTGTTTAAACCTTATAGAGGCTGTCGTTTTTCGAAATCTAGTCACCCACCACATCAGTACATGCTGCAGAGGGTATATTACGTTTCCTTCGATGTTGCTAATACCCAAAAGTAAGCATTAAAGATATTACAAATTATAAGCTACTATGAGCAAGATGAGGATGGAGTCATACATAGAAGTTCACGCAAGTGAGGGAAGTTCTCAGTGCGCCAATCAGTTGGGACTGATCAGAAACGATTATTTTACTTATGACTCAAGCAGCTCACGACATTCGGTATTAGACCAAGTATTCTCTGGGCATTCAGAAAACATTCGTTTAAAGGCGAGCTAAAGTGGAAAAACGAGTCATCTCTTTGCTATGGGTTTGGGAGTAGCCACATAAAAAAAACATCCCCAATAAAAAGAAGAAACCAGCCTCGGAAGAGAGACACCCCCTTGTGAGGACGCGCAAACATATTACGAGTAACGATTTAAAGGTATGCACCCGGAATGTCCAGTCAGACTGGCATCACCGCCGTCCAATAAGTGCGGTGAAGGAGACAAGGACTGAGACGAGTAGGTACTTGTGGTATTTACTAAATTTACCATATAAAGGAGTGCAAATTCGGTATGGGATTCGTGATGGGAAGGAGACTCCGTCGTCGAGTTCTAGCAGTCACCCCGGTGGATGAAAGTCTAGCCACAATCCGCATCAAAACGAACTTCTTCAACATACCACTAATTTGCGCCCAAGCCCCGACTGACAAAACGGACGATGTGATGTATTCTATGAGTGCTTGATGCGCACCTGTGAGAGCTGGCCTCGCCACGATGTCATAATCATACTTGGCGACAATGGTCAGTAAATTAAGCATCCATGATGAAACATTCCCAAATGTTTTGAGGCCGATCGACTTCGCCGGGGACATTGGCAGTGCTAAATTCCACCACAGCAAATTTATCAAGCTGTCTCCGGATCGACAAGCCACATGTCTACAGTGTTTTAGATGTTCAAAGCCCGAGGTCTTAGCATTGACTGGGACCACTATCTTGTTGCAGCGAAGAAACGTGTCTACCTCTATGCAGCAAAAAACGCAAAAAAAGGTACGACGTCGAGTAGCTGCCATCACAACAGACAACCGAAATATTTTCTACTTGACTTGCCCTCATGCTCTCTAAGAGTCCTTATCAGCCACTCGGTAAAAGAGAATTGTGGGACGGCATTTCAAAATTCTTACGAACAGCTGCAAACGAAACTGTTGGTTTTCGGAAAAGGTAAACAAACAACAGCTGGTATGATGAGGACTGTCATTTTACTAGGGAGAGAAAACAGGTTGCCACCCTTGCAACATTACAATCGAACACAGCACGTCTGGGATGGGATACATACCGAGGTTTGAAGATGGAAACGAGACGCATTTTTAGACAAAAAAAGAGAGAGGCCGAAATGCATGAGTACGAAGAGCTCGACTAACTGGCCGAGAGGAGTAACGCGCGAAAATTCTACGAAAAGATGCGGCTACCCAATGAAAGTTTCCAGAACGGAGAGTACTTTTGTAGAACACCCAGAGTTAGTCTAGTGCACAGAACATACTGAAATTATGAATGGAACACTTCGCCAGCTTGTTAGAAGACAGTGAAAGCAACAGAAGATGGTGAATCCGATTTCCCAATCGATCAAGATGGAGCGGAAGTTCCATTGCCCGACCACGAAGAATTTCGCATAGCAATCACCCGTCTAAAGAACAACAAAGCAGCGCGGGCCCATAAATTGTCAGCCACCTATTGCTAATTGGCTGCAATAAAGCGACGAAGAACTGTAATGTAAATGTTTGTAGAATATGTTTGGACGAAAGCATGCCTGACGATTGGTCTCCACGAAAAAGGAGACTACACAATCTGCGCCAACTACCTCAACATCGCATATATAAAGTACTATCGAGCATACTGTGTGAAAGATTAAAGCCCACCGTCAGCAAACTAATTTAACTTTATCAGAGTTTCTTTAGACTTATAAAATCAACAACTGACCAGATAGGTCTGATAGCGAACGAGAGCAAGACAAAATATATCCTATCATCAAGCAAACTGTCGTCTCTTTCTCCAGACTTGATAATAAGTCGAAGCAAATGGGTCTGGTATCATCAAACAAACAGTCGTCGCACTCGCGCCTTAGCTCCTACTTCACTGTTGACAGTCATAACTTCGAAGTTGTAAACAATTTCGTGTATCTTGGAAGAAGCAGTAACATCAACAACAACGTCAGCCTTGAAATCCCACAGAAAAACTCTTCCCAACAGGCGGTACTTCCAGATAAATATACGAGGACATTGATATAGTTCAGCGAATTAAGAGACGGCGGCTACGCAGGCGAGGTCATGTCATCCGAAAAGATGAAAACACTTCAGCTGTGAGATTATTCCACGCATTATCCGCTAGGGAAGCAGAGAAAGAGAAAGACCTCCACTCCGTTAGGGAGATCAGGTAGAGAAGATCCTCGCTGCAATTAGTATCTCGAATTGTCGCCAAATTATGAAAAAAAGAAAAGACTGACGAGTCACTACACCAATAAAGTTGGAAGTAAATTTTTGCATACCATGGCAATAGAAATGTTCGTCTTTTGAAGCAAAACAATCAGACAGCCAATTTTCGACTTCTGCGTAGGAATCGAAGTGCTGCTCAGCCAATACGTGTCCCAACCATGAAAACAAATGACAATCAAAAGGGGCCAAGTCGGTTGAGATAGCAGCTGATTGTAACTTCAAGCGAGTATTCTTGTCTGGTTTAACCAACTATGCTAAGCTGTATTTTGTTTAAGAATATTTTTTTAAGTCCAAGCACTTGTAGTCATACATATTTAAGACTATGTACACACACTATAATAAAAATACTAGACTTAACGCATTATTTTTTGGTAAGCATTATTCACTATAAAGCAGTTGGCAACACAAAAAAAAAATATTTGCGAAAGTAACTTTAATAAATTATATTTTCTTTATCGTAATTTGGCCAAACTCTTATATAGATTAAATGCGCTTAAGTTTGCTAAGCATTAATATAGCTTTGCATAAAAAATACATTTCCATACCTAAATATACAGTACATAAGTATATACTCGTATATAAAATCAAAGCGATTCCCACCTCAACTCACACAAATCTTTAACAAATGCCATTCGTAACACTTATCTACAAGTAAATTTGTCCGCATTTAGTCGTTAAAATCTATATGCATATGCATATATAATATCCTGGACTGACGCTTACTTCTTCCTCTAGCAGCTCTCTACCTCCCGCTTCGACTTTGTTTAATTTTATTTTCAGTTGTGTTGCATGCCACTGTAATTCCGGCAGATAAAAAATGTTCGCATACAGTCAAATATAGTATGCGGCACACATGTGTGGATGTATGTCTATGCGCAGTCGCCGCTTCACTTATGCAACAAAATATTTATAGTGCTGAATGCGCGCCAGCAACAAGCACACAAGCAAATGCCATACATGACGTCGCTTAAACTTTGGTATTTGTAGCTTTGCCAGCGGCTTTCACTCTGGCATTCCGTCCTTTGTCGCTGCTGCTCGCCGCCTCAGTCGTCGGCTATGCTAATAGCCGCACTGGGTAGTGAGTTGCATGGATGCGCCAAAATATTCCGGAAAAGTGGAGATAATTTTTGGTACAACTCATGTGGGGATTAGCATTTAAAGCTTCGAACGCTTTTTTTTTGCATTTCAAAATAAGCGAAATAAGTGGAATATTTCGGGTATTAAAAATAGTTTGGCTTTTCAAGAATTTGGTTGCTTATACGCATTTTGGTGAATATAAAATGATTACATATGCAAAAATTTTTAAATTAATATTTCTTTACATTTTCTTTCCTTTTAGGAAGATAATCTGTAGAAGGGAGTCATGTGTAGAAGTTCACGCAAGTGAAGGGCATTTTTTGAACGCCTTTCACTTCGGAGTGGCCAGAAACGATTCTTTTACATAAGGCTCAAGCAGCTCACGACATTCGGTATTAGACTAAGTATTCTCTGGCCATCCAGATAACATTCGTTTAAAGGCGAGCTAAAGTGGAAAAGCGAATCATCATCTCTTCTCAGAAGAAACCAGCCTCGGAAAAGAGACACCCCCTTTTGATGACGCCCAAACGTGTTACGAATAACGATTTATAGGTATGCACCCGGAATGTCCGGCCAGACTGGCATCACCGCCGTCCAATAAGTGCGATGAAGGAGACAAGGACTGAGACGAGTAGGTACTTGTGGTATTTATTAAATTTACCACATAAAGGAGTGCAAATTCGGTATGGGATTCGTGATGGGAGAGAGACTCCATCGTCGAGTTCTAGCAATCACCCCGGTGGATGGAAGTCTAGCCACAATCCGCATCAAAACGAAGTTCTTCAAGCAGCACTTCCAATTTTAGACCAAGTATGCTCTGGGTAGCCAAAAAACATTCGTTTGAAGACGAGCTAAAATAAAAACAGTCTCGGATGAGAATCCCTTTTTCATGACGACCACCGCAAACGATTGCGATTTAAGGGCATCCACCTGGAATGTCCTGATCCTTAATAGGGAGGGTTCCGCTGCCCAGTTGATTGAAGTCCTCATAAGAGGAAAGGCTGACATCATCACCGTCCAAGAACAGCGGTTGGCACAACGGTCGGTAAATTCAGCCTCCTTGATGAAACATCATGGGTTGAGGCGGATCGACAGGGCTCCGAAATATGGTTGTTCGTAGTACTAAATTCCAGCACATTCATCATACTACTTGGCTGTCGAAAAGTTCAAAACCAGATCGATCATGTTGTGATAGACGGAAGACACGTCTCCAGTGTCCTTAACGTGCATACGCTCTGAGGTTCTCACATCAACTCGGACCACTATCTTGATGTAGCGAAGATACGCGCCACCTCTGTAATGCAAAGCACGCCCGTCAGCAAACAGAGGAAAGATGCGACGTCGAGAAGCTACAATCACAACCGACAGATAAACTGTTTTTTACTTACAATCCTGATTTCTGAGAGAACTCAGCAGCAACTCGGCTTAAGAGAACTGTGGGACGACATCTCAAGCTCCTTACGTACATTTACAAGCGAACCCATTGATTTTCGGAAAGGTTGAAAGAACAGCTGGTGCGATGAGGAAACTGGCAATTCGAAGAAAAATTAAGCATAACTCGATTATACTAGCAAAATCAAATAGATATTGAATAGTAGGGTTAGGTTATGTTCGGTTAGATGGCTTATGCCGACATGACGGGGATAGACTGTTAAACACAGTCCTATGTGAACCCAGATGAAAGACTTCTGTAACTGTACTCGTATGTTTAAAAGTATGAGATCCAATGTGCTTCAGCCTTGATTGGGCAAAGGCGAGACATTCGAGGAGAAAGTATAATTCTATATCATCTTCTTCCAAACAACTGATACAACTGGCATCCAGTAAGATGATTATGCCAAGTACAAAATTCCTACAACAACTGAAAGATGGACTTTGTTAAGAGCACAGACTTCAATAGATCTCTTACAATCTACTCTGAAGCAAAAGGACTTTGCGACTGAACAGCTGACGTTGCTGAGCTGGTCTGCGGCCCAACAAACCAATAGGCTTTCTACCTAATTGTGGTTCACTATTGTCTTGTTGGGCCTCAGACGTTCAATTTCCGCAGTTGCTGCGACTGAAGTACCTATCCTAGTTAGCTCACGAGCCTTGCTGTTTCCTGCAATACCGCTGTGACCAGGCATCCAAACCAGTCTGATCATTTAGTAGCTCTATGATGGAGATAAGGAGTCTTAAGCTTTCTTAGAAATTATACAGCCATTGGAGCACTTTCACGAACTTGTCAGAAATCATAACATACTATACTTTAGACAATTTTCACAAATCCGAAAATCCTTCTAACTAGAAGGGTTATCAAAAATCGATATGTTTTCAGATCACAAAGAATGCCCTGTTAGAATTTTGCAAGCTCTGCAGACTAAATCAATAGAGCTTTCTGATATGAGAGCCTGAATTAAATCAATCAGAAAACTATTACATCAATTCCAAAAATTTTTCAGAAAAAATAGAAGACTTCGGACTAATACGAAAGTCTTGTCATAAATCAAAAACCCCTACCAAAAGTATTTTCAAAAATCGGGGCGAATTCAGATCATAACAAAAGATTTAGTAGAAATTATAGAGTTCTGCAAACAACTCTACAGAGTTGTCAAAAATTGCAGAGATTTTCAAACCACCTCGAAGTGATTTTAAGGAATTAAACAACCGTTCCGATTATCCCACCAGCATTTCTAGAAGTCAAAGTCTGCTACATATAAGGAGTCAAGATATACTTTCAATTGCCTTGAGTGCCCTATTATCGTAACGGATACAAGAGTACATTCTGGAGAAGTAAGTCTATTTCTACCTTTATGGCAGCCACTCCCCGACAGGTTACTCCTCCACCAAACCTCCACGCAATCTTTAATTCATCCTTAAAAAAGTTCGCCGCATCTCTCCTCGAACAAGTCCTTCCTTCACATGCATCTCAGGAATCTGTCAGGAATTTAGCTCTATAACTTTTGTGGTACCTTTTCATGTAAATTTATAATAACAAGAGAGTAAGGCCGAATATAATGAGTAAAGTAGCGGCTCGAAAGCTGCTTTGCCATATGCGCTACATCAACAATAATCTCATATCTAGACAAAATTAACAAATTATTATTAGGTTTACTCATATAAAGTTTAAGAATATGCGTACTGAAATCTTCTTGTGTCCTTGCAACATTTCAGTACGTATTTCCTCACCCACGCACCAAAATATTAAAAACAAAAATGTCACTAAAATTATTAGCTACTAAGGAATTTTGAGCAAAGAAACTGCTGTGCAATGAAATTACCACAAAAGAATTCGCATACTCACAACATTCTGCAGCGCAAAGCAAGTGTGTCCTTCCACTTTTTCTACAGCACTACCGCAGAAGCACCAGTACTTTTTTGTCTCCGTTCGGTGTCAAACTAATCATTCGTGCATGACTTGAGACATTTCGGCATTCCAGTCAACAAGCAAAAAAGTTTGCTGACATTTAACCAAAAAATCGAGCGAACATTCGCAGCTACGTCGGGTGAAGAAATGAAATTTCTTGTCGCCTGCTGTGCTGTGCTAACGACTCCTCAAATCACTCCCAAAAAAAAAGCGAAGATTTCTGATTTCAACGGAATTTCGGTGAAAAGCAAAAGAAACATAAAATTTAACGCGGTTCAAGAGCGACGGGAGGCAGACATTAAACTTTGGCTGAGTTGGCGGAGATCTGATGAAGAGCAGTGTGATAAAGTATATAAAATGTTATTGGTAAAATGCTAGGCTAATAAAGTGGCAAAACCAGACGAAAAAAGTAGAAAAACAAAATGAAGAAGGTGCAAAAAATAGAAAAAATACGGCATATACGAGACATTACGATGATAAAGCTAATGCAAACTTGAATCACACCGCTGCAAAAGCAGGTGGTCAATAACTTCTATTTCGGCTTGAATTCCACAGAAATTTAAAAGCTCATAGCATTCAGCTGTATCATGGCGAATAGTTTTAATAAACATATATGACGGTTCCGAGAAAGCCTTGTCGGGAATAATACATTCAGGTTGCGCCGAAAACTTTTTAGAAAATATAAGGCTCTTGAACGCTTGATAAGTTTATCATTAATCAGAGAAACATTAAGACTGGGTTCGAACACCTTCTTCGAAAATATAGAGCTCTTCAGAACACTCTGCTGGAATTCAGAATCAAGAGCTGTTCAAGAATCACAAAGCTGTTAAACTAATTCGAAAAATAAAAAGCCTCTAGCTTTCAATAACGTAATCCACAGCTACCGTAACGTAAATTATGGATGATTACTACGAACTTTTTATAACAACTCGAAAATCTTGCCAGAAATTCAAAAGGCATTCGAAGCTCTTGCCAGACCATACTTAAAGCTTTGTTAGAAAACAGAGAGTCCTTCAGGTTAACTCGACAGTCTTATCAGACATCAGTGAGAGTAATCAAAGCCCTCAGATCAGATGCAAAGCCTTATTGGAAATCCTACAGTCATTGAAACACTTTCAGGAACTTGTCAGACATCAGTGTCAGTAATCAAAGCCCTTCAGATTACATGTGTAGCCTTGTTAGGAATTATACAGCCAGGAATTCTACAACCTACTTCCATGAACTTGTAAGACATCAGTGTCAGTAATCAAAGCCCTTCAGACCACATGTATAGCCTTGCTAAGAATCATACAGCTAGGAATCCCACAACCTATTTTCAGGAACTTGTCAGACATCAGTGTCAGTAATCAAAGCCCTTCAGACCACATGTATAGCCTTGCTAGGAATCATACAGCTAGGAATCCCACAACCTATTTTCAGGAACTTGTCAGACATCAGTGTCAGTAATCAAAGCCCTTCAGATGACATGTAAAGCCTTGTTAGGAATCATACAGCCAGGAATCCTACAACCTATTTTCAGGAACTTGTCAGATAATAGTGTCAGTAATCAAAGCCCTTCAGACCACATGTATAGCCTTGCTAAGAATCATACAGCTAGGAATCCCACAACCTATTTTCAGGAACTTGTCAGATATCAGTGTCAGTAATCAAAGCCCTTCAGACCACATGTATAGCCTTGCTAAGAATCATACAGCTAGGAATCCCACAACCTATTTTCAGGAACTTGTCAAACATCAGTGTCAGTAATCAAAGCCCTTCAGATGACATGTAAAGCCTTGTTAGGAATCATACAGCCAGGAATCCTACAACCTACTTTCAGGAACTTGTCAGATAATAGTGTCAGTAATCAAAGCCCTTCAGACCACATGTATAGCCTTGCTAAGAATCATACAGCTAGGAATCCCACAACCTATTTTCAGGAACTTGTCAGACATCAGTGTCAGTAATCAAAGCCCTTCAGATGACATGTAAAGTCTTTTTAGGAATCATGCAGCCAGGAATCCTACAACCTACTTTCAGGAACTTGTAAGACATCAGTGTCAGTAATCAAAGCCCTTCAGACCACATGTATAGCCTTGCTAGGAATCATACAGCTAGGAATCCCACAACCTATTTTCAGGAACTTGTCAGACATCAGTGTCAGTAATCAAAGCCCTTCAGATGACATGTAAAGCCTTGTTAGGAATCATACAGCCAGGAATCCTACAACCTACTTTCAGGAACTTGTCAGATAATAGTGTCAGTAATCAAAGCCCTTCAGTTTACATGTATAGCCTTGTTAGGAATCATACAGACATTTTAACACTTTCAGTAACTTGTCTGAAATCATAAAACATCTCAGACCAATTCGAAAGCCTTATCACAAAACTTTCGAACCATATTATAAGGTTTGTCAAAAATCGAAACGTTTTCAGATCACAAAGGAAGCCTTTTTTGAAGTCAGATAGCTCTACAGATCAACTTGACAGAGTTTGCTGACATCGGAGCCTAGATTAAATTAATCAGAAAACCATTAAACCAATTCCAAGAACTTTTCAGAATCAACAGCAAAAATCAAGACATTTTCAGGCTACAAAAAAAGCCCTGTTCGAAATTAGAAAGCACTGCAGGAGTTTTCTGAAATCGGAATCAATCAGTAAGCCACTAGACCAATTCCATAAAAAATAAGAAAAATTAGAACGCTTCAGACCAATACGAAAGCCTTATCATAAATCAAAAAACCTTCCAACTAAGCGTGGTTTCAAAAATCGGAGCGCCTTCAGATCATAACAAATGCCTTAGTCAGACCGTTCCCATGAAAGTCCAGTCTAAGTAACCGAAACGGACCTCGGATATTATCCGGCCAAGGATTGCCAATTCGGCACCATTCCTCGAAATTATTTAAGGAATGTTTTCTGACAATACATTAACAACAGAGTTGTCATAAAATGCAGAGATATTCAGACTATTTCAAATGAGTATAAGAAATTAAGCAACCGTTAAGATTAACTCGACAGCATTGCTAGAAATCAGAGTCTGGAAGTAAATGGTCCTTTAGACCAAACCGAAAGCCTTGAGAAAAAAAAAAATATATATATACATATATTGCTTCGAAAGCTTTGTCAGGAATCAGGCAACCCTACAAACCAACTCAAACATATTATGCAGCATCAATAGGCCCCTCAGATCACCTAAATTTACAATAAAATAGATATTGATATTTTTAAGTAATTTCGGCGCTCAACATCACCACTATTAGTACTGAAATTCGTTTTCTAGCAGCGAAAACAGCGAAGCGACAAATGTGTTAAAAGTCAAAACTCGTATGTGAGAATGTAAGAATGTAAAGATGACTTGTGACGCAAATGAAAACCAAAATTAAGCGCTGTAAGGACGAGTCAGAGTCAAAGAGCAAAGGTCTTTGTACGCGAACGAACAAAGAACAGAATTTCACGCTTTAAACAAGTAGACATACTTACAAAAAATAAATGGATGTTTATTTTTATATGGGAACTACGGAAAGCAGCCACTCAACGAAAATATATAGAGAATGAAGGCTAAAAAGCAACTGTAATAAATATTCTGCAGTGTTGTTGTCGCAAAAGTTTAACCAGTCAATGTCAAGGACGTGACGCCGAGTGTTGCGTGACAGCTGTTCAAAAGCAAGAAAGAAAAAAACACAGTGGATATACTGTATATGTAGTGGTGTATACAAATCTAAATTAATTTTTCTACTTATTGAGACTCAGCAGACAGAGCGAACACTTGCAGTCACAGTTGCATTACAGTCATGTCATGCCATGACACTTAGCCAGTTATTCATGCACTCAATGTCACTGCTAGTGACGCAATTGTAATGTATACACTTTGTATTATGAGTTCGGGATTGTTATGAAGATGTCTTGTACATAATAATTTCAAACTGAAAAAGTAGTAGGCGACAGTCTGGGGTTAAAATTGATAGTGTTGTTTGTGAAACAGTTGAAGTTTGATAATTGCATCCCTAGCACGCTCGAAAGAGACGTCAAACCTAAACTGATTTAGGTTTATGTAGTATATCAACATGTTCGGGATGAAGAGACTTAATGAATTCCGACCATCTGTCCGTAGTAGTGGTAGTCTATACACATATTCCTAAGCACACTGAAGGGGTTGGTATTACAGATGGATCCCTTCCGATTGCCTTAAATGATTTTTCGACTGCCTTAAATGATCTGTCAGAAATCAGAGAGCCTTTCTGACTGCCTAAAATTACTGTCAGAACTCAGAGAGCTCTTTCGAATGGTTTAAATGATCTAGCAAAAACCAAAAAAACCTTTTAACTGCCTTAAATGATTTATCAGAAATCAGAGAGCCCTTCCGACTGCTTTAATTGATCTGTCAGAAAACTGAGAGCCCTACCGACTAGCTAAAATGATCTGTCAGAAATCAGAGAGCCCTTCTGCCTGCCTTAAATGATCTGTCAGAAACCAGAGGGCCCTTCCGACTACCATAAATAGTCTGTCAGAAATAAGAGAGCTCTTCTGATTGCCTTAAATGATCTGTCAAAAATCAGAGAGTCCTTCCGACTTCCACAAATGATCTGTCAGAGATAAGAGAGCTCTTCTGACTGCCTTAAATGATCTGTCAGGAACCAGAGAGCCTTTCTGACTGCCTAAAATGACTGTCAGAACTCAGAGAGCTCTTTCGAATGCTTTAAATGATTTATAAGAAATCAGAGAGCCCTTCCGACTGCTTTAATTGATCTGTCAGAAAACTGAGAGCCCTACCGACTAGCTAAAATGATATGTCAGAAATCAGAGAGTCCTTCTGACTACTTTAAATGATCTGTCAGAATTAGAGAGCAATTCCAATTTCCTTTACTGAAGTGTCAGAAATCAGAAAGCCCTTCCAATTGCCTTAACTGAACTGTCAGAAATCAGTGAGTTCTTTCGACTGCCTCAGATGATCTGTCAGAAATCAGTGAGCCCTTCCGACTGTCCTAAATTATTTGTCAGGAACGAAGTCACAAAAAAATGCATGTTCTGATATACCCAAAATTGTTCTTATCTAACTGGTTTCGTTTTCATGATTGCCGGAAAAACCTTTTACATGTTTAATGCGTCAGACAAGCATATACCGTTATCGTAAAAGTTGTCAAATGGAAAAATACAATTTCACATCATCTAGCCTACACCTTTTACTAACCTCGAACCCACTACTTAACATTGCAAATGCTGACACGCATTCTCACGCACACAATTCATGGCGTTGTAAGCTTTGCCGAATAACAGTTAAGTGCTGTTAATGTTAATGCAAAGCGACCACTGAGACAGCCATTGACACGCAGTCTGGCGTACGAAGGACACGCCGGTTCTACATAATAAACATATACATTAGGGTAAGTCAAAAAAAATTATCTAACGAATTTATGTGTTAAAAGCACATATATGTACATTAGGGTGAGTCAAAAAAAAATAACCTATCGAATGAGTTAAAATTAACCTAGTATATATAAAAATAAAAAAAATATCCCTTTAAGACAGAATTTTCAGCTCAATTTTAAAAAGTCCATAATTCATTTCATTAAAATTGCCATAACTTTCAAACCGTTTAAGATAGGGTTTGTACAACGCGTATTCGCGTGGGAAATTTTAGCTGTACAAAAATTTCCTACAAACTCTAACTCAGTGGTATTCTCTTCAACTAAACTTTTAGTAGCAATAAAATAAACGAATTTATAAGATTTTGCTTTACGGGGAAATTTGAGAAATTTTATATTCTACGAAAACAAAAGGGTAGTTTTATTTATATTAGCAGATTTTTATTTATTCCTCCTTTCAGTGTTCGAATTTTTGAATTAAGAAAAATATCCCTCAGGGGAAAATTCTTTGCGCTACAAAAACAAAACGGTAGTTTTATGTTCACTAATAGATTTTAATTGAAAAAATAACCCTCAGGGGGGAATTTATTACTCCACAAAAAATAGGTTAGATTTTATGGCTGACACTAATATTAGGGTATATAAATATAATATAAATATATACTAAGTGAAAAAAATACCTTTTTCAAAAAAAAAATATTACAAAAATAAAATTTCCTACAGATATATAAAATTTCTACACAAGTCTATATTAAGGGGATTTTTTCCCAATATCGCGTTTTAAAGCAGTTCAGTATACCAATTTTAAATCGAAGTAATATCCCTTTAGGAGGAAATTTTATGCTCTAGAAAAACGATGAGTTGATTTTATGGCTGACCCTTATATAATTTACATACTCATAAACATAATTATATAAGTGAAAAAATATTTTCGTTAAAAATATGATAACTTTTAAGCATAGAGCGTAAGATTTCCTAAAAATTTACCTTAAGGGGATTTTTATTTTCAGTTCAGCTTTTAAAAACATTTCAATATAGAAATTTTTATAACGAAAATTTTTCAAAAAAAAAAATTTCCCTTCAGGGGTAATTTTTCAAGATAATTATATAAATGAAAAAAAATGTTTTTCAATAAAATTTCCTGAAAATTTAAATTTTTTAATTAAAAACAAATCTTTTCAGGAGGAATTTTTAGAAATGTTATGCTCTATAAAGGCGATCTTCTAGTTGACCATAGTATAAATGTGCATATAAAAAATTATACAAGTGTAAAAAATATTTTTTCATTAAAAATATAACTTTTGTATACGCCATAAATTTTTCTAAAAAAAATCCAGCTTAAGGGCTCTTTTTCCACACCCCTATTAAAAGCATTTACGTATATGAATTTTAGAAATTAAAAATTTCCCTTAGGGAAATTTTGTGAAAATTTGTTTTTTTTTGTTAACCCTAATGTATTTGTATATATTGTACATATAATTATATAAAATCTTTGATCATAAAAAATACCATAACTTTTGATCATAGATCTTAAAATTTCCTAAAAAAAAGGATTTTTTTTTCAAATTTTAAGAATTTTACAGCAAACGAATATTTCAATTAAAAAGTTGTCCTGTGATTTTTGAGGAAATTTTAAGCTCTACATGAACGATAGATAAGATTTTTGGATCACCCTAATATACATATATTTATAAACAAATATCAGAAATCCATTACCTATTTTACATTACTATCAGACATATGCCTGTACATCCATCCATCCATATATTAACACGTTGCTGACGCATAGCTTTGCATAATTAATTTTTGCATAATATTTGCCGGCGCATTCAGTCTCATGCTGGCGTACATAGATCTATGCATGTGTATGTATGTAAATAATACCATATATATATACATAAAATTCACATTGCGTTATGTTTGACAAATTGTCATTAAACTGATACGAATGCGTCAAACACACACTTCTCTCCTGCCTACGAGTCGCACCATATTCCTTGCTGTGTGGTGCACCAGTGCGTATGAGCGACTTGGCTGGGTTTATTACTGCGCTGGTAATTTTAATTGCAAATAAATAAAAACATTTCAAATTGTCGCTGGTTTGGTCGGCTGTGCCAGATTTGTGCGCATTTTGTGTTCATTGAATTTCAATTGAATTAACTGCGTTGGCGCCCCAAATACAATTTATGTATAATCTGGCAGTTTAGCTGGCTAAATTAATTACTTTTAAAGTTGGCTTACAGGATTATGCTTAATTAAAGTGGTTAAAAGGCAATTTGGTACGCAAAATGACCGCGCATAATGTATAGCGTGTAATTGATGCGTTATAGAATTAGTAGAGCATGCAAATTGCAAATGGCGATGGCAATAAAAATTTATTCGGGCGTTTTTTTCATGTGAAAAAGCTTTAAAAGTAAGCAGTTAAAGTATAAGTTAAATATGATCTTTGGCATGAAGTGGCTATGAAACAGCTGGGCTCCGCAAGTAAGTAAACGGAGTTCATACAAATTGTTGACACCAATTGAACTGACTCTTTTAGAATCCCAGAGGTAATGTAATGACTGATGCCCAGAGCATCTGAAATTATGGAGGGAACACTTCTCCAGCCTGTTGAATAGCAGTGATTCTCCAATCGATGACGATAGGGAGACGTTCCATTTCCCGCCCATGAAGAAGTGAAGTAAATGAACCGATTGGTGGCTTTAGACCTGTACGCAGATGATATTGACATCAAAGGCGCCAACAACAGAGTCATCAGTATAGCCTCTTCCGTCATAGAAAAATAATCCAAAGAAGTTGGTCCTAATGTGAACCAGAGCAAGACAAGTACTTAGGGGTCAAACACAAATATTCCTTGAATCACGGGAAATACTATATCTCACTGTTGGTAATTTTAAATTTGAAAAAGTGAACGACTTTGTCTATTTCGAAACCAGCTTAAATTCCTCCAAAAGTCTAAGCCAAAAGATCAAGCGCAGAATAACACTTGACAATAGCTACACTATGAGATCGGTAGGTAATTGAGAAGCAGATCTCTTTTCGGCGAACAAAAATTAAAGCACTCCAGAGAACTGTTCTCCGCAAGATCTTTGGAGCCGGCCGGGTGAGCAAAGAATATTAAAGAAGATGGAATTACGAAGCAAGAACTAAATGAGCTTTACGGTGATAAGGTTATGGTTAAACGCATAAAAATCCAACAAATGCGCTGGAAACATGAGAAACGATGTTCCTGCGAAAAGCTCCGTCGATTAGAGACCCATGGTGGACAACGAAAGCAAAGGCGTTCACGTATCAATGGAAGGACAAAGTGCATAGAGACCTGTCTACACATGAGGTGTACAACTGGCGTGACCTCGTAAAAGATAGAAGCAACTGGCCAAGTTTTGTGCTACCGAGCCAAATTTGGTTCAGCGATGAGGACCATTTCTAGCTCAGCTCAGTGGGTTTGTAAAAATCATTTGGAACGAAGTGCAACCTGAAGAGATTCAAGAGTTGTTATTTCATCCAGAAAAAACAACGATTGGTGTAGTTTGAGAGCCGATGAAATCCTCGGTCCATATTTCGTCCAAAATGATGTCGGTGAGAACGTAACAGGCAATGACGATGATTATCGTGCCATGATAACCGACTATTTAATGCCTGAAATTGAAGCTCGTGATTTCAGCAACATTTGGTTTCAACAAGACGGCGCCACTTCCCACGCATCGCATCAATCAATGAATTTATTGAGAGACACTTCCGTGAGCAGATAATTTCAGGTGCGGGCCGGTTGATTGGCCACCAAGATCGCGTGATATCACACCGTTAGACTTTTTTTCCTGTGGGGATATGTAAAGTCTAAAGTCTATGCCATCAATCTCTATTCGGTTCAGACCTTCGAGCAAAACATCGCGCATGTAATTCGACAGTTATCAAAATGCTCGAACGAGTCATCGAAAATTGGACTCAACGGGTAGACCATCTGAGACGTAGCCACGGCCAATATTTGAAAGAGATAATCTTCAAAACACAAATGCTAAAGAATGTTCTTTCGAATGATAATAAACATTTTCTCTAAAAAAGTAAGGAATCTCGAAATTCTTTACAGTAATCAATTAAATTTTCTCAGAAACTGAAAGCAATGACCCCAATAATAACTTCCCCGTAATAAATGTACTGTCAGAAATCCATCACCAAACTGCGACAGCCTTCCCGGTTTCAATTACACTACCTCGCGCCTAAATATGTGCTTCAAATGTGGTTGGCAACGCGATTCGTGCGCATGGTGATAGTGTTTCTATTCAAAACAATGTCAGTTTTGTTGCGCCCAAATTTCGTTGGCAATTTGCAAAGTGACAACAACACAGTCAACTAAGCTGCTACCTGATATTTACAAAAACAACACGACATACAGGTATGTACATATGTATTGCACTTTACTAGTTCTCATTGCTGTAAGCAATTTGCGCTTTTGCATGAGAAGCTTGCCATACAGTCTTCTCCTAAGTGGCACTACTGCTGTTTTTGTTAGACAACGGTATTTCGTTCCCTTTTTATTGGTTGTCATGTTGTTGTTTGTCTTGCTCTCCATTTCTTCGCTACTTGGAAGCTGATTGTGTTTTTGCTTTTGTTGTTGCTACACGCTCTTTGCCACTTGTGCTTTGTGCGTGTCTTTTTGTCATTTTTACGCACACATACAAACACATATGGACACGATCGCACACATTTACGCAAAACGGTGTACACTCAATTGCAGCGCCTTTAGTTATGCAAATTGCTTTCGAAAACGGCAACCAGTATGCAGCTAGTGCAACACAGAGGCTAAACTTGAGAAATTTATTGCGAGACACCAGCGAATGCAATGAGGAATATTATAGTTTCGTTGCAGTAACGTTTGTCTGGAAGAGACTGTAGTTCAAATCTTCAGAATGAGGGGTGGGCCATATAAAACTTTAAATTTAAAAAGTCAATAAAAAACGGCTTGATATTTTTCAAAGGTCTAACATTTATTTAAAAGGTTGTTTTATGAAATTTATTTGTGGAAAACAATTTCGGACAAATGACCACCATGGCTGAGTTTACAGTAGCTTATCCGATCCACCCAATTTTGGAGTATTTTCCCGATGGTTTCAGGCCTTATGGCAACTACAGCAGCTTGAATCTCGTACTTTAGATCTTGAATTGTTTCTGGATGATTGGCGTAACATTTATCTTTAACAGCTCTCCACAGAAAATAGTCCAACGGAGTTAAATCGCAGCTTCTGGGAGGCCAATTCACATCACCTCTTTTGCTGATTATGCGATTTTCGAAGATAGGGCGTAAAAGATTGAGTGTAGTGTTTGCTGTATGGCACGTAGCGCCGTCCTGCTAGAATCAAATATTGTCCAAGTCTTCCTCTTCAATTTGCTTGAAGAAAAATTCGGTTAACATTGCACGATATCGCTCACCATTGATGGTTACGGCGGCCCTTTCTTCATTTTCGAAGAAAAATGGGCCGATGATTCCGACAGACCAAAATCTTCAAATTTTCCGTTGAACGCGCGGGAAATGAACTTTGACGTTTTGGTTTATCCACCAACGAGCCAGTTTCACGCACACGCTTGACAAATTGTTGCACAAATTGAACTGATGGCTCTTTTTGTCTGTCCATTTTTTTTGACAAATTTCTCACAGTTTGTGTTGAAGACTCACCACTTTGGAAAAAAGTTTTCAATATTTCCCAGTTTTCTTCAAGTGAATAGCGACCCATTTCGTAAATTTTTGACTTTTTACTGATTATCTGTCACTTTCCGAATGGTATTTGACGTTTTCAATGTCGAAATATAGATAATTCAAATTTAAAACGTTAGATGGCCCACCCTATATTAGAGACTAAAGTCTAGACCATTTGCATTTATATTCAGCGCTAAGCCAAATTCAACTAATGACGTCCAATTAATTCCATTAAAATACCAAATGACCATCATAGATGCTTCTAAAGTTAGGTGGATCAGTATGTAGGGTACATTAGGGGTAGAGGAAGGTCTGTGCTGTCAACCGCAATGAACGGTCTGGTTTGCTGCAGAGCGGACGAGCTCATCAGCCAGTTAATACCCGGCTATAGCTTTGTGTTAGAGCACCCAGATAAGGTACACCTAGTTACGATCTGATAGACTGTTCAGCCATTCTATACACTCTTCCACCAATAGCGATTTGATCTCATATGCGGAGATCGCTTTTGTTGCCCCTTCACTGTCGCTGAGTATAACTATACGTTTGATAACCATACTTTGAGATTGTTGAGTTGGAGGTTTATTTTTACGCATCAACTTATGGCAAAGACCTCTGCTTAGAATATGCTGAGAAAACTTCACATAGGTATGGAGAGTTTGGTGCGATTTCGAACCGTCGGTATGCCATATGAGTGTACTGACCCTAAGCAGTTGCTCGAGATCGGAATCGTTCCATTCAGCATTTCTGTTGAGGTTCATCTTCAACTTTTTAGTGAAGTTTACATTTTTGTTAATGTTGTTCCTTGGAAGAAGAGCCAGTGGTATTTCGCCAGTTAAATCCTTCATGTGCTGGGAGGAGACTAGCTTACTTCTGCCAAGCCATTCGATAGTTGAAATCATACGGAAGTCTGGGATGGTTTGGAGGCCGATTGCAAACCGATTGCTTTACTAGCTTTGACCATGTAGTCAGATCAACATATTGCTTCCACCGCAGAGTGAAATACAGAACCAAAGTATTTGACCATATTAGTCATCTCTATCCGTCTGCCCCAAGGGTTAGATACCTGAGGCCAGCAAGGGACATGCGTCTCATAAATGGGACGATGGTCATCTTCAAGAGATTGATATTCAGACCAACCCTTCTGCATCATTCCTTGGTTAAACCTAGTTCCCTTTGTACGCGGAGAGTATCCTCAAATTTTCCTCTAGCTATGATAGCAATGTCGTCCACATATGACCACCTTGACAGCAGATTCCATTGTTAGTTAGCAAAACAAGCAGTTCGTCTACGACAGGGCTCCATAACAGGGGGAGCTATACTTGAGAACATGTTGTTACACATTTTTTGAAGCTAACTCGCACAGTGACCGACATTCTATTTGGCAAAAAGTCTGCAAGTATAACAGAAGCCCTTAAATGTAGTAATTGGGATCACATCACCTAGCACCTAACAGTATATGCTGGGGCTATGTGAGTCGTTGTACCTTGGGAGAGGGTACAACAGACCTTAGGTCGCGATGAAAATCTCATTTAGTAACTATATGGTATTGGCAGCGGGGGTAACTCGAGAACCGATTTCAAAAAATTTCCGGATTTTATTTTTACTGGCATTTATAATGCTTTTTCCCGCTTAGGTCTCCATACCGAAACCAAATCTCACAGACCGATCATTCTGACATGCTTCTTACTAAAAGCTATGGAGAGGTACCGTTTGGAGTTCAGGCAGCAAGCCTTCGTCAATGGAAACGCCTTTGAGCCCGCCCTATATGAGCTGGTTAAGACAATCAAATTATGAGTTCAATAATGCTAGTAAGACTGCACTAATATCGACATCGTTTCTTTTCTACTACTATGTATGCCACGCAGACGAACTCACAGTCCTTTGTTCAGGGTTGAATCTTATTCGCCTATCCCGGCTCATAAAAAGGGCTCTAGAGATTGTCACCACTTGGCGGGATGATCACGGCCTAACTGTTAATCCAGAGAAAACTTCGTCCGACGAAAACTTCGCATTAAATCACCCCTTCTAAATAGGGAACTACTGTACCCTCGAGCTCTGTCAAATATCCCGAAGTCATCCTAAATAAAAAGGAACGCAATGAGAGCAGGACTCAAACTGAGTGACTACAATTCAGTCTTTAAAGCCGAAGTTGTGGGCCTGACAGAAGGTGCCAAAACCAGACCAGCAAGTCCATAAACGCATTAGTGAATAGCCAAGCGGCAATTAATAACGAGTTAGATTATGCAAGGCAGGCAATAGCTAGGCTTTCAGTTTTTGCCAAATCCACTGAGTTGTTGGATAAGCCCTAAGTGCGGCCGTCCAGTCCAGTGCTCTTGGGTCTGCTTTTTGAACCAACCAACCACTAGGTTTTTCCTTCTCAAAACAGATAATGTCTTTCTTGATACAAGCTTAAAAAAACAGTACTACCAACATTTTCCGAGTTACTCCATCAATGTGTGTCCATCCTTAAGATCGGCACCGCTATTGTATCAGCTGTGCTTACATACCCAAAGTTTAATTTAATTTGCGAAACGCTGCGCAACCTTAACTAAAAACCAAACTGCTCGACACCCTTCTCTATTTTCCTTCAACATGAATTGTATATAAAATACATAACGGCACCCTTCGTATATGCCACACAACTCCTCTTGGACTGTCCTCCTAAAATAGAAAACTATTTATGCCGCTGCGTTGAATGTGTTTGCTGCAAATTCTCTTTCTTCATAATTTATTCATTGCCATTTCTTTGCTCTACATTTGTGGCGTAGTTTCTTTCCATATTTTCTTCCAGTCTCCTCTGCATTATTTTGAGATCTTTAGTGCCGTTTGTGGTTGTGTTGTGGTTTTTTGATGATTGTCGGTAAATTACTGCGCCGCAGTGTGCCTGCCAATTTTTTTTGCTACTCGCCGAGTATGCAAACCGCAATGTTGCCTGCAATGGCAATACTCGGCTGCTTTTACGCCGCATAGTATAAACGAAGAATTACATGAGCGAACGGCTATAAATAATTGACGAGTTGAGAATTTTATTTTTTAGACAAAGGAAAGCAAATATAAGCGTCAATTCAAGATATTTTATTAAAAAGAGCAAGGAGAAAGAGTAAAAATTTTAATAAATTATACACTTAAGGACATGAAAGTAGTACTAAGGGTATAGTCTTAGTCGTTAATAGGAAGCTTTTTTATTACAGGTGAATTCCATCTCTTGTGTTCACGTCCAGTTTTCGAATTCCGCTGAGCTTTTGACAATGGATGACGAAGTAAAGCCTTTGGAATTATATAAATGAGGTAACCAATTATATAAATGAGGGAACCACCAATGTAACAAAGGGTATGAACAGAGACGCTCTGCGGGCCTGTGCGTAAGTAAAATTCCATTTAAAATAGAGCATATTCAAAAAACTAAGTGCCGTAGCGTTGGATTTTGCCAAAAAAGACACAAATCCTCAAATGGGTCTGCCGATTTACGATAGTAGTCCCTAAAAACAGGTATCAAACGTAGCCGGAAAACTAAAGACTGCCATCCTTTACTTTCAATAGATGGATGCGAGTAGACAAAAACTACATCAGACCCTTCGGAGTCTACCTAAGGCGGAACGGACTCGGATTTTTTTCCGGCCTGGGGCAAAATTCCTCAAAAGCTTCTCATGCTTGGAGGAAGGGTCTCAACACTTGTGCTTTCGTAGTGGCTGTGAAGTTCAGCTTCCATGGCGAAATACTTGGGACGGGTTCAAGTTAACAATTTGAAGGGTACTACGTGGAATAATCTCAGAGCTGGAGTCTTTTCATTCATTTCATTCATCATTGTACAGCTCACCGGTCCATCGACTTCGGTACTCGTCGTTGCAAATGCCCAACAAACCATAAATCTTCCGCAGAACCTTTATCTCGAAAACTTGTGTCGCCGACTTATCAGATGTTGTCATATTCCATGCTTCTCCATCATATAGCAGGACGGAAATGATTAGTGACTTGTAGAGTTTGGTCTTTGTTCATCGAGAGAGATCTTTACTCCTCAGTTGTCTACTCGTCCGAAGTAGCACCTGTTAACAAGAATTACTCTGCGTTGGATTTCGCAGCTGACGTTGTTGTTGGTCTCAATGGTGGTTCCCAAATAGACGACATTATCTGCGACTTCAAAGTTGTGATGGGGAAACCAAGATGTGGGAGCCAAGTCGGGAATGTCACAACTGTTTGTTTGATGAGAGGAGATATTTCGTCTCGCCCTCATTCCCTAGCAGACCTATTTGCTTCGCTTTTTTGTCCAACTCGGAGGAAATAGAACTAAAGGCGCGTTTGTTATGGCCAATGGCCACAGGGTTTTGCGTAGGGTTTGAATGATGATCTATATTTAAATTGATCATAACCTCGTCAACTAATTCGGCAGTAGGGTTGAGTGGAGTGAAACCAGCATGCTCTGCTTGACTCTCACTGGTTTTGATATCTTACCTCGAAACCAAGCTAATAGCTGCAGGTAAATTCAATTTAAATTATGTGAATTTTGGACACAAATATTCGATTTCAAATCCATACACACGCCTAAAACCATTCTTATGCTATTTCTCTTTCACTCACACGCTGTCGCTATTTCACTCCGACATACAATTACTCACTCAATCACCTTCGCTTTGTTTCCAATGCCATAAGTCGCCAGCACCTAGTCATTATACCAAGTTCAACCGACCAACCATTTGCGACGTGATGCATTTATATGCCATTAAATGCGCCTTTTGTGTCTCTGCAGGCATGCATGCGTACAACATGCGACCCTCACCCACCCCCTTGCCCATAAATACACATGCACACAGTTGTAGTAGGGCGTTTAGACATGCCAGCTTATTTCCGACAGTCACTCAATTTGTCGTTGCCACCATTTTGCCTGCTGGCATTGCTGCGGGATCATGATTACTCGTCAACTCTTCGAATATGCGGCTGTCCTGAGGGTCCTACTAACATACACACACATACACATCCCCCATATGCTCATAGTGTCTTCACATATGTATGTGTATATGTGTTTGTTTGTATTTGCGCCGTCGTAGGGATAATGCTAATGAAAACAAATGTTAACGGAACATTTTATGGTAATGATGGCAAATGCGTTTGCCTAGCAATAGAGCAAATGTCTGCTTACACATATGCAAATACACTCAGCTAAACAAAAACAATATTATGTATGCATATGTGGTAATTACTTTTGCAAAGCTATATTTAAGTGTGTAGACTATGTAAGAGGCGTGTTTCTGCTTTTCCAAGCATATGCTCTCAAATTAGGGGATATTAGGAGTTTATATGAACCTAGCCCATTGTCTATTTGATGAACCGAGACGATGAAGACTACATAATTATATGAAATCTGGCGCTTTTCCTCTTTTTTGTTGGCGTAGACACCGCTTACAACAGCGCGCTAATCGTTCTTTCTTTTCGATTTTTGACGAGAATTGGAGATTCCAAGCGAAGCCAGATCCTTTGCTTCCTGGTCTTTCTAATGGAATGAAGGTCTTCCTCTTCCTCTGCCTCTCCCGGCGGGTACTGTGTCGGATACGCGCATAGCTGGAGTGTAGTCATCGATTCGGACGACATCTATCTCTTAATTCGCTGAACTATCATCGTATATTTCGTACAGCTCGTTGCCAATGCCCAAAGGACCATAAATCTTCGGCACAACCTTTCTCTCGAAACTCGTAACGCACCATATAGCCGGACGGAGATAATGAGTGGCTTATAGAGTTTGGCCTTTGTTCGTCAAGAGTGGACTTTACTGCTCAATTTCCTACTCAGTCCAAAGTAGCTCTGGTGCCCTGTTGGCAAGAGTTATTCTGCGTTAGATTTCGAGTCTGACGTTGTTGTTGGTGTTAATGCTGGTTCCAAGACATACGAAATTATCTACGACTTCAAAGTTATGACTGCCAACAGCGAAGTGGGCGTGTGTGACGACTGTTTGTTTGTTGGCAGAAGTTATTTCGTCTTGCTTTCGGTCATACCATTCACCGATCGATTTCGGTTGACAGTTATCCAGAACTGTTTTTGGTTTCTACTAATTTTATTTCACCAGTGTTTTATAAACATACAACATTCTTTTCTTACCGAATATCTACAGTATAGTATATACGAGGTTTGACAATTAAGTAATGAGACTGATTTTATTGCCGCGCTTGTGATGAACCTGTGACCTTGAAGTTCCCTTTCTCTTTCTGCGGCATCACTCCCCTCTCCATTGATATATGTACCATCGCTCTAGCTTGTTTAGTTCGCCTGCTGCGTCAAGTTGAGTAGACGTATGTTTGTAGTGCTCGTCACGAAAATGGAAAAACGAAATCAAGAGCAACGCGTCGCGATAAAATTTTGCGCCATATTGAGCGAAACAGCTTCGGAAACGTACACTTAAATTGTAAGAGTGTATGGTGATAGTGATCTTAGTCGTGGAAACCAAACGCTAAAGCTCACCATGGTTGTGTCCGCGCGCCCCCCCGCCCGAAAAAAGCTTGCATGAGCAAGTCGAAGGTGAAAACGATGATTATTGCCTTTTTTGATAGCCGTGGAATCATCCACAAAGAATTCGTTCCACCGGAGAAAACCGTGAATCAAGTCTACTATTGCCAAGTACGCGAAATATTGTGCCCAGACATCGCTCGTAACTGGATTCTTCATCACAACAAC
This sequence comes from Bactrocera zonata, assembly GCA_037783105.1. Taxonomy (NCBI): domain Eukaryota; kingdom Metazoa; phylum Arthropoda; class Insecta; order Diptera; family Tephritidae; genus Bactrocera; species Bactrocera zonata. The sequence goes on along the minus strand of JBAWJQ010004639.1, from coordinate 48,467 downwards.
GCGCCGTGCCACACCGCCCTCAGTGTGTCCCAGTATTTGGTCTCTGAAGGGATCGCCGTGTTGCAACAGTCGCCTTATTCGCCCGACATGTCACCCTGTGACTTCTTTTTGTTTCTTAAAACAAAATCGGTCTTCAAAGAAACCCATTTTGAGTCGATTACGGATATCCAGGCGGTCGTGACGAGGGTACTCGCGGACATCGCAGTCGAAGCGTTCCAGAAATGTTACGAAGCATGGAAAACGCGCTGGAATCGCTGTATAGCTGCCCAAGGGGACTACTTTAAAGGGGATGGCAAAGTTGTAGAATAATTTTCAAATATACGATTTTTATGGAGTCAGTCTCATTACTTAATTGTCATACCTCGTATGTACACATACCGACTATGAACTAAATTGGGATATAAATAATATTTTCGAAAAGCTTCCTCTGGGTCGCAAGTTTATTTTACTTTATAGTTAAGTATAGAATAGAATACAGTATTACATAGAAGTATGCATACTAACCAATATACATGCAAACACACTAATGAATATGTGACACAGAGTGCTACAAAAACCACTAAAATGAGAGAGAAATACATTTTTTGCTTTTGTTTAAATAAATTTACGTAACTCTGAATTTTGATGAATACTAAAGTGAATTAAATATAAATAATGGATTTGCCACTAGCTCCAATGATGCTGCATATGTAATTGACACATACCACACACATTCGAGTGTTGAACCAAAAAAAATAAACTGCATTCCCATAAAAATTAAACAGCTTTTAATTCCGCAATAACAACTCTCTGTGCAATGTGAGACCATTCACTTGTTTAAACAGCAGAGCGGTGAGGGGCATTTATATATACCTACATGTACTACTTCACTATGCATATACGCATGTACAAGCTTAGCATTAATCCATGAAGTAGCAGCGCTCCTCTTTGGCATAAATAAATACGCAAAAGATTTCATTTCAATTGTGCAAAGCAAATATAATATATATATATATATATATACATATACGTACATAATATAAAAGTAATTACCAGTATGAGCTCCTATATGTGCTCGGAGTTCCATTTTATATAAGCATTTAATCCTTGCATTCTTTATTTGCTAGGATCTTTAATTATACTCATTGAAAGAGTTTTGAATGTAGTAAAATATTGAGACTTACTTGACTAGCAGTCCAAGCTTCTATAAATAACGGTACACTTAATTACTGACCCTGGCTTATTTAAATATTTTGACACTCCTACATACTTCTTACTTAACGTCGATTATAATATACCCTTCACGAATTCAGAAGATGCCTTAAACGGGTTGATTTCGAGCCATCAGTTTGTGTAGTAGCTATAGTGATCCTCTAACGGCGGTTCCGACAAATCAGCAACTTCTTGGTTAAAAAAGAGCATGTGCAAAATTTGAGATCATTATCTCAAAAACTAGGGGATTAGCCCAGAACGCTTTGACGATGAACCCGAGACAGGACGGCCTTTAACATCAACTGTTGAACCACACGTCAATAAAATAAATGAATTGGTGCTTGAGAACCGACGTCAGAGATCTCACTGACATCGTTGGAATATCATTTGATCCTAAGAAAAGTGAAAGATCGATTGGTTCCAAAATCACTAAACTTTTCGAAAAAGAGCGTCGTGCTAATGACTGTTCAACAATGCTTTCCAATAACTCGGAACTCACGATGAGTTTTGAATCTATGCTTACGAGCTGGAAACAGAGATCAATCGGCCGAATATCGTGGTAAAGATGAGCCAAAGCCGATAAAAACACCCCAAAACAGGTCAAAAATCTAAGATATGTTCAAAGTTTTCTTCGATTATCGAGGTGTGGTGCACTTCGAACTACTTATGACCGGCCAAATGTCAACAAGAATACAATTCTCGTAAAGAGACTAGAATTATGGGTCGAAAATTCGTATTTTTTGCATCAAGATAATGCACTGTAGCATAATTCATTCATTCTTCGTGAGTTTTTCGCCAAATTATCAAACAATATCATGCCGCAACCATCGCATTCACCTGATTTCGAGGAAACCGTTTTTCGTGCACTATGGGAGCCCGACCGATCAATCAGAAATCAATCAAAATTTGGTAAGTAGCGAAGAATAGCATTCTACATTACAGAAAGTGAAATAAGAGAAGGGGTTGGTGCTGTGATAGTGGATCCACGCACTCAACTGTCTGTACCCCTTGTCAGTTTTCTAAATATTTACAAGCTGGTCCATCAGTGATAGTGCAGAAATTATTTTAGAGAAAACTTATCATGGCAGACATTTTAGACGTCTGGCAATAGAATCGGTGGCATTTGTGCGAAAGTAAACGGCTATCGCTTCGATCTTTCTCGCTTCTCCCTACTCAATGCACATGAACGTAACGGAGGATTAAGGCCTGCATCTCGATATCACAGTCGATGACGTTAAAATTTCGACTGTCAACAGCACTAAGGTCTTAAGTTTTATAGTATATTCGACAGCCTGTGCTCGAACTCAAGGAGGAAAATCGTCTGCTTGAAGCGAAGCTGCATCTTAGGAACAACAAGAGAATATCCTTAAGTACATCGACGACATCGAACAGTACAACGACCAGACGTTCCCACGACAGTCGGGTCTGCGTCACCAGACTCGTCAACAGACTCGGAATTTTTTCCCGCCAAAGACTGTGAACTCGGTAGATTTCTGTCACTACAACAACAACAACAACAATGACCAGACGTTGAACGTAACTAACTTTAGCGACGAGCTGACTGCCATTCGCAGTGGATTCATTAACACTTTCACCGACTCCCTCTCAGTGAATAGCCTACTTGAAGTCAAATCATCACATTGCAGACGAAGAGCTCAAGTTGCCCCGTAAAACAAGAGTGACCCTTGCGCAACTTCGTTCTGTGTACTGTAGGAGATTAAACACCTACTTTTTCAGCATCAACTCTGATATACATACCAAATATGTGTCCAGCGCGCAATGAGTCCACGCATAACGCTGACTCTTTAAGCTAAGCTTATTCAGTATTTCAGTAGCACTGTATATTGGATGATGCAAGAAATCCCGTTAATTATTTCCGACCATCTCTTCGGTCGCGGTCGTTTGTGGTTCCAAATTTGTTACCTCGGTAAAATTCCGTTGAAAATCTCATGTCGCGAATCCAATTAAGCAGTAGAATGTCAGTTTGTTCGACTGTCAATATTTTCTGTTGAACGCTTCCAAACAATTTGGACCAGTTACAGCGCACTCTACAGTGCACTTATGGCAGCATATTTAATAAAAATCCACAGGGAGTGGATTTAATAATACGTTAAAACTTTGAGTGCAAAATGAAGCAATAAAGCACAAATTGCAGGGTGCCACACAGCATGTCGTTCGACATGGTAAGCGGAAAGTTAGTCATTGGAACAATAAAACGTTGAAAACCATAGAAATTTGGTGTAAATTTGTTAAGTTTCATGCCATCGACCAACTCGTAATGCATTTTGCAGCAAAGCAGCTTAACTACAAAACTGTGAAATGCTTGTAAATATATTATTACAGCGTAAACACCATGCAGAGAGCAGCGCCAAAAACAACTTGAAGATGCACTGGGAGTTTTATAAGCTTGGAAAATTTCAACTAGTTGTAGGGCTTCGTTGACGGAGTCGCAATAAGAGTGGCTTATGGTACTGAACTTTTATTATATATACGCGGTCCGGTAAGTACTTGGCCTAGAAAAGAGAGACGAAAAGTTTTCTGAGGTCTGACAACTTCTCGCGTGGTGAGCGATTTTTTCAAGTTTAGAAACAAAAAAGTCGAGGCTTAAGCTGGAAATTACGTTGCCTAGAGTGAATAAACAGTGATTCTGGAAGCATTTTCTATTACACTGATTTGGCTGAGGCAACATCGGAAAGCGTGAACCGATGAATTGTCACCGTAGAAAGCACTTTGTTCTTCACTAATCGAAAATTTTTTTGCAATTTGAGGTCGAAGCGGTTTCCAGGTAGTTTATTTAGATCAGATCTTGTGGATCTCTGAAAACGGTGTTCATCAACTTTTTGGCCTATAAGGCAGATTTTGCCTTGTTCGAAGCAGATTCACCGAGTGAAATCTATTTTTTTTTTATTCATTGACTCAAGCGGCTCACGACTTTCGGTCTTTGACCAAGTATCCTCTGGGTAGCCTAAGAACATCCGTTTGAAGGTGAGCTAAAGTGAGAAGGCGAAACATCCCCTGCATAGGGTTGTGCGCTGTGTTTTGGATCCGCCAGGTAAAAAACCACCTCCAAAGAAAATTAGCAATCAGCCTCGGATGAGAGACCCCCCTTTTGATGACGACCATGGCAAACGAAATCAAGACGAAATATCTCCTGTCATCAAACAAACAGTCGTCGCACTCGCGACTTGGCTCTCACGTCACTGTTGACAGTCAAAACTTTGAAGTCGTAGATAATTTCGTCTATCTTGGAACCAATGTAAACACCACCAGCAATGTCAGCCTATGACTGAGTAGGCAATTGAGAAGCAAAGTCCTCTCTCGACGAATAAAAACCAAACTCTATAAGTCACTCATGTCACTCATAATTCCTGTCCTGCTATATGGTGCAGAGGCTTGGACGATGACAACAACTGATGAGTCGACGTTGCGCGTTTTCGGGAGAAAAGTTCTGCGAAAGATTTATGGCCCTTTGTGCGTTGGCCACGGCGAATATCGCATTCGATGGAACGATGAGCTGTATGAGCTGTATGAGATATATGACGATATTGACATAGTTCAGCGAATTAAAAGACCGCGGCTACGCTGGCTAGGTCATGTTGTCCGGATGGATGAAAACACTCCAGCTCTGAAAGTATTCGACGCAGTACCCGCCGGGGGAAGCAGAGGAAAAGGAAGACCTCCACTCCGTTGGAAGGACCAAGTGGAGAAGGACCTGGCTTCGCTTGGGATATCCATTTGACGCCACGTATCGAAAAGAAGAAACAACTGGCGCGCTGTTGTTAACTCGGCTATAATCGCGTAAGCGGTGTCTACGCCAGTAAAGAAGAAGAACCTTATGATGGACTCTCTGCTTGAACTGCTCCAGCCACTCTGTAAGTGTTCTGCGTATGCGGACGAACTTCTTCTTCTGATCGAAGGTCGCTCGCGGTCTGAACTAGGGCTGGCGGAAGGATGGGAAATACGATTACAATGCTGCTTAAGGGCAGTTTGTTGCCGGTTTATTAACCGTTTGTCCGGCTGAACATGAGAGAAAGAAAAGATTTCACTACACACTTGGAGAATGTGAAGGACCGACAGCAGGCAAAATACGACGCATTTTGCGGAGTGATTGGGATCTCTGACGACGTGCTGTTCGCACCATACATCGTGGGAAGCAGCCACGGCAGTCTTAGGTCCCAAAAACTCCTCTCAATACAGCGATATATGTAAAGCTAAGTGACCCCCTCTTGACCTGATCATACAGCGTGCTCTTGAAGAAGGAACTTGAGTGTGTCATTGCTGCGGTCTGACTGGATTTCCGATGATGATGTGGAGAGCGGAGAATATCTAAGGAGCAGGAGGCTTCCAGATGATAGGGTCCATTAGGGACATTGGGTCTGTTGAGGGTAATCCAAACTTCAGATTTTGTCTGTGATTTTGTTGTAAAGTTCCTTAATCCGTGTTGTGTTCCAGTGAATCCATGTTTTATCGTTAGTACCAAAAGGACACTAAGACTCCTTCGTAAACCTCTTAAATGTCGTCAAAACCTGCTGAAAACTGGTCTCTCAGTTGCAGTTATTGTACGGAGGAGCAAATGCAACATTCATGCGACGACAGCTCTCCCATGTACTTTAAGTACGTCAAGTAGGATATGACCCAGATAAGGTTTTAAAATATGTACCATATGTGCCTGCCTCACTTCTATCTCGCGTAACTTCAATCGGCTGTATGCCAACACGAGAATATTTCGTTAGGTTATCCTTTTCTGCAATCGCTTTTGCTGCACCCGGACTTCGCTAAACCAATAGCGAAGTAGAAAACCAGCAAGCGTCACGTTATTCCTCGTCGGAGTGGCTTTCGGTGAACTTGGACTTAGCTACTCAAAACGATGTACGACCACTTTGCGACTAGAAAACCAACTTTTGACAGTCTCTATGAAAAATAGAGGTGCCGTTTATAGCATTCAAGCATCCAAGCTCTTTGACTTCCCTTCTATAAACCAGAATCGATTCCATTTTTCTCCAATCTATGGCTAAGTATATATTGGACCGCCCTCGTCTGTACTCACATATCCTCAGAAGTGTATAAACCTACGATTTTAACAATTTGTATAAGCAAATATTTTTATATGCGAGCAATATTGTATAATGCATCACTTTCGGCCATCAAGCATTCACACCTTGCTCTCCATGGCTGCCACGGAGCCCGCAACACATGCAACCGCTGCGCAAAAGCAATTCCCAACAACTTTGCAAAGTTATAAAATTCAAAGCAGCCGCTCTCTATGGTTAAAAACCGGCAATGTAATGAAAATTTGTTAGATGGAAATTTCGAGCTTCGCAGTGAGTGAAGTTGTGGCAAGTAAGGCTGTGTATATATCATGGAACAATCGGCAAACTGCAATGCGAGGCGCTCGAATAATTTATGCGCAACAACTAATTTACATAAAATCTCATTAAAATAACACTGCCGCCGAGTTTGGTGCGTATTATTCACCCTTTTACTTGGTTGGCGTTTAATTTTCAGTTGAGAGTGGATTTATTGTAGTTAGCGGTTACACAACTTGTTTGCAAGGCTGCAACGCCTTTTGGAAGTGAGCGCGTTGTTTTCTCCCTCCACACACTTTCGAAGCTAGTTACTATTAACAAAACAAAAGTTAGTTATTGCGAATTAATTGACGAGGAAGCAAATCGATTTGTGTGAGTGACGAAGGAGACGGAAAGTAATAAGAATAAGCAAAGATTTATACGGCCGGGGGTGTTTGTGTTCGAACACACTTCCTTGCGGTATTTTCACATTGATTTGACAAATTTCAGATTTAACCCAGATTTGTTTAAGAGTCATGCAGGAGGGGCGCAAAATCAGTAGCTGCAGTTTTTGTAGCAAACCCGGTTGGTGTTAGGTTGGATTGAGAGGACGATCCCAAAGCGATCTTACTTGGACAGCTTAGAAAGTCGGTCCGTTGTGTTACCTAACACTTCTATATTATAGATCATAAGACCCTTACTACTAGACAAAGCGCTTTGAGCTTGTCATAAATATGGTGCCAATTTTTTGAATTTTAATAAGGGCCTGCACGCGAGGTTCATTGTTCCAATGCTAGAACACAAGACTATAAAGGAGATCCAAGTCGGTCCCATTTCAATGTGAGCGGGGAATGGCGTCATTTCTGGATACCGCTATGACCAGGCAGGCAATTGAGTCTGATGATAAAGTATTTTAATGCTATTTCTGGAGATGACAGACACTCCTTAACTATTAATAAGCGTATGGTTGGCGACTTAGCACTAGTATTGCCGCTCTGCTGTTGGAGTGAATGCTCAACTCCCTGAAAGAGACTGTACTTCCTAGAAACTCGTCTATCGCAACCTTAATAGCAGCCACTACAGTGGTCCAGTAGTCTAAAGCTAAAATTGACGGAGAGCTCCTTACAGAAAGCTCCCCCTCTAATATTCCGTCATCTAAAACTTTGTAGGAACTGGAATAAATAACAGTTCGAAGTTCATCAATCGTCGCTGGCTTATTTTTTGTCTTATTAAATTCTATAACATCTCTAGAATATTGTCCTAAATTTTTAAGTTGATCTGACTAATAGTTTCGGAGATACAGCTTTGGGAACTTGTGCGCTCGAGGCCAGCTAGACTAAGTGCGCCGTCTTTAAACGCGTTTTTCTCAAAACTATGTTTTCAAAGTCGGTTGTCAAGATTTCTCGTGAACTACTCAACCGATCCTGTTGAAATTTTACACAGGTCTTCGAGATGTCATTTACAAGGTCTTGAACGAAGGATTTTTTTAATTACAACTATTTACCAAAAAAAAAAATTCGAGAAATTTTCATCGAAATTTAAATTTTTTTTAAAAAACGTCTGCCAAAAATCCAATTTTCATTTTTTTTTCTCGGTCCAATATCTAGTTTATTATCTTTACTAAAACACGTATTTTTTATTTTTATTTCAGATGATCCTGAAAGAAGTTCTGCTGACAACGCGGATGCACCTTTTTTCCGAGGGACTGCCGAAAATGGCGTCGTAATGGCTGCCATTTTGATATTTTTTTTTGAAAATTTTACAAAATGTTTATTAAATATGAGTCTTTTAAATAAAAAAAAAATTCATTAAAATATTTTATTTTTTATATGTAAACAAATGACTGAAAAACGGCCGTTTTTGCCCGAGGATACCCGTGTAACCCCTTATTGGCATAGACCATAGACTTGACGTAGCCCCACAGCAAGTAGTCTAACGGCGTCAAATAGCACGACCAAGGCGGCCAATTGACCTGGGCTATTTCGTAAGATAACACGACATTCACTATGTGGCTTGTGGCACTGTCCTGTTGGAACCACATATTTTTTAAATCGATATCGTCAAATGCGGGCCAAAATTACTGGGTTATCATTGTGCGGTAGCGATTCACATTTCAGTTTTCATAGTAGCGTGCCGGTCTTGATCATCACGAAAGCAGTATGGCAAAATGACGCCACTAGCTTACAAACCGCACTAAAACGTATTTTTTCGGGATGCAACGGTAGACTCATGGAGTGCGTTGGATCGCTGAAGATGGTTTTTCGATGAAAATCCAGATCGATTTCAAGTTGCTGCTCAGCTCAATTCACGAACATACGACGATACTGTCAAACGGCTTCAGTTCTTGCGTCAATTTGATCTTATAAGGATCTTATAGGCCAAGATCTTTTCGCAAAACTCGCCACAACGACGTCACAGAGATGCCCAACGCTTAATAGCCACGGGTGAGAGACTGATTTGGGTCTTCCTCAATTGATACGCTAGCGACAGCAATATTCTCGACACTACGCTCACTTCTTTGTCTCACTGGCACGCGAACATTTTGTACTGTGTCTGTGGATACAAATTTTTCCACTAGACGCTCAATTTTTGATTTGACAGGACGATTATGACGTCCATTAATTGGACTTAACGCTCTTAAAGTTGAGGCCACTGACTCCGAGTTTCGGTAGTAAATTTTAATAATTTCTATACATTGTGGGATCGCATATCTTTCCATGATGAAATGGCAAACCTTAGTGAATGAAAATGTCAAAAGAGTGGAAAAAATATGGCATTGTTTGCTGTCCCTATCGGTCTACTTTTGTAGCATCCGTATTAAAAACCCCTTCATATGCAGGTGAACTATTCGAAGAGCCAAGCTTGATTTGCCGAAAAGTGAACACAAGAAAAATTAATCACCACAGGCTTAAGTCCTTGAAGCACAAACTTCTATTGCTTAAGACTTTTGAACAAGAATGGACAAATTAAAACTAGAAGAATTTAATAACGTGCAAAGAGCAGGAAAATATGCTGTGGAGCCTTCAATGGCCGGAGGTATCCAATTAACAGACGACAATATGGTTGCCCATGACTGTCAATATGGTGACAAATTACCACTATATAATAGATGGTAGTGCACAAGTGCGGGTTGACCACAATAAGCAGCCAATAAATGAGTGGCATAAGCAATAACAACAACAGCTAGCAAAGCAATGAGCAAGCGAGCTAATCTCAGCGGGGCGTGACGCAAATGCCAAGGCGTTGGTCTAATCAGCTTGGTCGGCATTAAGCCGAAGAAGAAACGGATTTTCGCAAAAATGACAAAAACTGCAGCTGAGCAGTGCAGGATTGCAGCTTTTTGTTTGTTTTTGTTTTTGTTATTGCTTATAAATTAAGTTTGTATACTTGCAACAGCAGCTATTTGATTTTAATTAGTTTTGTAGTTGTTGTACTTAATTTATGTTCGTTAATGCGCTTGCCGATCAAAGCACGTCTCCTTCTCTCCCTACATATACATACATATATAGTTATATATATAGGAATATGGTTACAATGACAACAACAATAGCTGGCATTAAAACGCATTTTGTCGGCCGTTTGTCCAAGGCGAGCGCGACTGGTGACTTAATGGCAAGTTCGGGGAACAACGGAAACTGCGCTAAGTGCCGTTGAAAGCAATTCAATTATAACGAGCGTGTGCACAACAACAACAACAAAAACAATCAACAACCATAACAATAACAAACAAGGTTAATCAAAACAACGGGAAAATAGTTGAAGTAGCTCGTGGATAACGCAACAACAATAAACAAAAACTAAATGGAATCAAAACAAGCAACATAAGTGCTGTTGCAAGTGCACGCTGTGTAGGTGCGCGCGGGTGCATGCAACAGGAAATGCGACTTGAATGACAGTTGAAGCATACAAGTTTTCAAACAAAAAAAAACCCAATGTCAATGAAAGCAAAAGCTTGCTTCGCTAATACTTTCTTGTACAGGTAGCTAACGAACAAGTCCATCAGCGAAAAGTCGTAAGTGGAAAAGAACTTCAAGCCAAATGGGCGGACTATGCGCTCAAATTGCTGGCGAAATTGATTGATTGGCAACGGTGGAGCGAGTAAAAAGCAACGAAAATGTCGTATTTTTTCTTTGAAATAGACACACACAATGTTTGGCTGTCGAGCAACGTTACAAAGAGCTGTAATGGCAATTTGATTTAGCGGAAACTTAAAAGTTACTTGTGAAGGGTTTTTTTTAGACATACATACTTGTGTGATTTTCAAGAAGAAATAAAAAGCATACATTTTCTCTCGCTATCCGTCTACCGAACTCGGCTAGCATCTTCCAAGCGGAAGTACTGAGCATAGAGAAGGCCTGCAAAGCTCTATTGAATAACTATGAGAAGCTACAACAACAATAGCCAGTCGGCTCTGCTGGCCTTGTCGTCGCACATGACTGATTCCAGCATAGTCCTTAACAGCAAGCTCACTAGAAAACAAGCTCCACGTCGACTTAATCTGGGTTCTCGTCTACAGGAACATTTTCGGCAACGAAAAAGCAGATGACCTAGCAAAGCATGGAGCTTTTCGAAACGAATTCGAGGTAAAGTTAACACCAAGTTCGCTAAGATCGATCAGGATGAACCTCAATATACAATTTAAACAATTATCACAACAAAAGCTGGAAAAGTACAACAAAATACAATATAACTAAACAGATTAGACCAAAATATGACAAGGAAAGAACTAACGACATATTAAGTAGGTCCAGGAAAAGTATCTTCAGACTAAATGCCACAATAACAGAGCATTGGCCATTTGAAGAACATGCGTTCAAAATGGGTATGATCTACAATAACATCCGCTGAGGCTAGTAAGGAATAAAGAAACAATTTTCCACTTTCTCTGTGAATGCCCAGCCCCATCGTAGATCCGACACAGAACACAAAAAGCATATCGGATATTAGTAGCTTCATCGATACCAAACAAAGGAATTGGTGCTTGAGAATCGACGATTAATAGTCAGAGATCTTACTGGCATACGAGGTATGACAATTAAGTAATGAGACTGATTCCATGAAAACCGTATATTTGAAAATTATTCTACAACTCTGCCATTCCCTTCAAAGTAGTCCCCTTGGGCAGCTATACAGCGGTTCCAGCGCGTTTTCCATGCTTCGTAACATTTCTGGAACGCTTCGACTGGGATGTCCACGAGTACCCTTGTCACAGCCGCCTGGATGTCCGTAATCGGTTCAAAATGGGTTCCTTTGACCACCGATTTTGTTTTAGGAAACAAGTCACAAAAGTCACAAGGTGACATGGCGGGCGAATAAGGCGGCTGTGATCCCTTTAGAGGCCAAATACTGGGACACGCTGAGGGCGGTGTGGCACGGCGCGTTGTCGTGATGAAGCATCCAGTTACGAGCGATGTCTGGGCGCACCCTGTTGACTCGTTTTCGCAATCTTTCGAGTACTTGGCAATAGTAGACTTGATTCTTTGTGGACGATTCCACGGCTATCAAAAAAGACAATAATCATCGTTTTCACCTTCGACTTGCTCATGCCAGCTTTTTCTTTCGGGCGGGGGGCGCGCGGAGACAACCATTGTGAGCTTTGGTGTTTGGTTTCCGGGTCGTATTGGAAAACCAGCTCTCATTGCCTGTAATAACTCGATCAAGTAACGTGGGATCGTTTTCCACTTGTTCCAAACAGCCTTCTGCGACGGTCATTCGATGCTGCTTGATTTCGTTTTTCCATTTTCGTGACGAGCACTACAAGCACACGTCTACTCAACTTGACGCAGCAGGCGAACAAAACAAGCTAGAGCGATGGTACATATATCAACGGAGAGGGAAGGAAAGACGGAAAAAGAGAAAGGGAATTTCAAGGTCACAGGTTAACCACAAGCGCGGCAATAAAATCAGTCTCATTACTTAATTGTCAAACCTCTTAGTTATAGAACACATATTGACCGACATTTTCAATCAAAAGTCAACTTTAAGAAGCGTGATCTAAATATTCGGTACCTAGGGGCGTGAACTGTTTTTATTGGGGTCAAAGATATTTTAATATCTTCTTTATAATATCTTATCTTTATATTCTAGCAACATGTTCTGTAGCAACATGTTCTACAGCAACATGTTGCAATAGTGAAAAAATCACACAAAGCCAACGGACAACTGTTGTGAAAAAAACTTTTCCGTCAATGTCATAGGATTAAAAGCATGAATTAATTAAAAACTTTTGATGAGAACGTGCGAATTTATCGCCGATAATTGATTGAATAAAAAAACTTATGTGAAAACAGATTTAATTACTGCTATGCTAAAGCAAATTGAGCTGTCAATACGCTCATGTGCCAGATTACAACACATCATGCAATATAATTCAATTGCATTGTTTTTGTTGCTCCAGAGAAAATGTTGTGGCAATTGAACGGAATAAACAAACTTTTCGCGCTGATATCAATTCAATTACCGTAAATGCTTTTAAAAGTTCTGCGCAGGAGTTCAATTACAAAGCATGTGTTTTTGTAGCCGTCTCTGGGTAATCTATACACAGATAACTCTATAAATATATATATATATAGTATACTTCATAAAAAATACTTTGAAATATATTGGCAATTTGATTTGATTCTTTTTTTCTTCTAGTTACTGCTCTAATGGGTTTACGACACTAATCATTACTCTTGGTTGATGGACTTTAAACAGTGAGTCTAACCAAGCAATGGCCGCAAATAAAAACTGCCAAATGCTTTTGCTAAATTAATTTGATTAACTGCAGGAGTAAACGCTTACATACACATAAATACATTCTCATACACACATAAATACATGCCATATGTGTATATCTAAGTACATGCCATGCCAACAGCGCCAATACAAACCTGTGAGCGCCTGTTTTAATTGGAGGACAGTTAAGTGAAATTTGGCTATTTGACTGCAGCCTCGAGTTCACACACACACACACACAAAATGTTGAAGGTGAAAATTAAATTGAAAGAAAATATTTGTTTTTCCTATCATAAAGGGTAAAAGCCACAGAGTGCGGTTGCGGTAAACGAGCTGTGAAAGGCAGCAGCGTAATTATGTGTGGTAATTCTGCAAGATTTTGTTGGAAGATGCTCATCGATTGTCTGTTCAATGCAATATACACATATGTATGTATATGTATTCAAGCGCAGTCCAATAAGTACTTAACTTACAAAAAAACCCAAAATTTTTAACTGCTTTAAACCATTTGAACTACATTTTTATACACAGAAAATAGTTTTAAAAAAAGTTCTATTATATATATCCTAAATTAAGTTTCCCAAGAAGTTTCTAACAACCAAAAGGAAACGTCGGTGACCCTGTAATACAAGGTTTGTCCGGAGAGTAATGAGACTGATTTTCTTCCGCCGCCACTGTACTTCGGTACGTGCGCGCACCAATTGGATTCGATAGAGGGCGTTCCTAGCTAATGAACGAGCGGCTGGTTAGTTGTCTCCGAGCACTCGGAGAGTCAGGACAAACATTTTCGCGCGACGTGGAGGGCGATTTATGAAGGGCCCTCGTCCAAAAAAGTGAAAAATGAGCAAATCCAAAGTAAAGACGATCCTCATTGTCTTTTTTGACATCAAAGTCATCGTCTACTATGAATTTATTCCTCCTGGACAAACCGTCAACGCCAAATTTTACTTGGAAGTCCTCAAGTGACTCAAACGAAGTGTCAATCGGGTCCGAGAAGACATCGAAGCCGACTGGAAGTTGCACCACGACAACTTTCTTTTTACTTTCCGTACAAACCCTATTTCTGACAGAACACGCGTGGGTCGTGTCAAGCTGTCATGCTATTTTTGTTTACAGCTTGTGCAAGAACGAAGGCCGCTCGACTTTCCCAAACGACATCGCTTCGTTCTAAAGGCTCTTAAAGAATTCCAAGAAGATCCGACGTTTTCGAGCCGAATTTTGTCCAGCTATGAGACCCCTTTTCGGCACAATGGGTATGTAAACAAGCAAAATTGTTACATTTGGGACAAAGAGCAACCTGAAGATATTCAAGAGCTTCTATTTCATGCAGAAAAACCAACTGTCTGATGTGGTTTGTGGGCCATGGAAACCAACGGTCCATATTTCTTCAAAAATAATACACGAAAGAACCTAACCTTCAATGGCGACCGTTATCTCGCCATGTAAACCGACTATTTGATACATGATATTGAAGATCGTGATGTCGGCCACAACTGGTTTCAGCAAGACAGCGCCAATTCCCACACATCGCATCAATCAATGGATTTATTGAGAGAATACTTCGGTGAGCAGATAATTTATTTCACGTTTTGGGCCGATCGATTGGCCATCAAAATCATGTGATATTACACAGTTAGGCTCCTTTCTGTTGGAATATGTTAAGTCCAAAGTCTATGCGGACAATCGCGTTTCGATTCCGGCCTTTTAGCAAATCATCACGCGTGTTACCGGTCGAAATGCTCGAGTGAGTCATAGAAAATTATACTCAGCGGATGAACCATCTGAGACCTAGCTACAGCCAGCATATGAAAGAGATAATCTTCAAAAAGTAAATGCCAAACATTAATAAAATTATTGTTATACTATTCTCTTGAATGTGTTTCCGTGTTTTTTTTTAGTAGAGAAGTAATCGAAAAGGATCACCCTTTATGCATAAATATAGTATATGATGAAAAATTACAACATAATATACATTGCCATACTTGTATATACCTTTTATTTAAATTTAATATCATGATGCCCTAATTTACACTTTACCCTATCTAAGCATGCCTCAAAATTGGCCTCATTCCTTAGCAGTTCAATTTAGTGGCATTTTTCCGTCCTTTGTCTATTATCATAGTATCCATTTTAATTTTCCACACGATTTGTAGCAGCAAAAGGCATATCAATAGCTAAAAGAAATTCCACTTTGACGTTTAGCAACCAAACACTGCATTAACAATGGCATCCTTTCGAACCCGCTTGCTTGCTATTTTGCCAGCTTGCTTTGGCACATTTCCTGTAACCTTTTGGCAATTGTTTGGCATTTTACAAAACACTTCTGAGTTGTTTTTTTCGCTTTAGTTATTTTGTACGCTGCAGCTATTTTTTCGCAAAATTTTCAATTTCCAGCAGCCACCTACTGCTTAGAAGCATATCAACACGTTTCCGCCTTCGGGCCAACTATTTGTAATATAGACGCACACAGTATCACCCGAAGCATTCCTGTATGAATGGGTAAATGGTATATGATAATATACTTTTTGTGGAAGAAAGAAAACTTCTGCGCAGTCATGTGGAGACAAAATCCCTGAAGTATATATATGGAATTTATTATAGTCAAAGGAGGAAAGATATATATTTTTTTTAGCTTTGTGAGGTTAAGTTACACGCTTCTTTGGATAAGGCATTACAAAGTATGGAAAATATAAAATTATGTATCTGGCAACATGTTGCGAGAGAAGATAGATAGAGTAGTGTTGAGAGAGTAGATGAATAGATAAATAGAAGAGGATTGCACCGCCACCTTATGTCTATTGTGTCCTCTCTTAAATCGTAAAGTCTTTCCCAGCCACAACATATTGATAAAGTCCAATGTACTGCTAGGTGCTAGTGAGGCGATGTGATCCCTGTATGGAAACATGGAACCCAGGTCCTTTATTCTGTGTCTGCAAACTACTATGTAGTCCCTGCTGAGGTTATAACTCCCCACTAACAACTTGACAAGGTCCATGCCTTGAAGTTGATGTCAATACCTCCCTCTGCCTACTCCTTTTCCGGAGCTCATTTATGGTATGAGGACCTACTTCGATGAAGAATTCAGGTTCTAAAAGGTTAGTGGATGCTGTGAAGCGGGCGAGCTCATCAGCCAGTTTATACCCGGCTATACCTTTGTGATCGGGCACCCAGATCAGGTGCACTTGGTTACGCTCCATTCAGCCGTTCTCTACACTTCTTCACCAGTAGCGATTTGATCTCATAGGAAGAGACTGCTTTGAGTGCCGCTTGACTATCGCTTAGTATGGTTATACGGTCGTTGCGATAATTGCGATGGAGGTTTATCTTATGTACCGCCTTATCGCAAAGACTTCTTTGGTAAGTGGTCCTGCGACTCCTGCACCAATTCTCTCAGACGTTTACGAGCCGTCAGTGTACCATTGGTATGACAGTTTGTTGCGTAATCCTGCGTGGTCCTGCGACTTCTCTCAGATGTTTATGAGCCGTCAGTGTACCATAGGTATTGATAATTGCGTAATCTTGCGACTCCTGCCAATTGCCTCCGATCTCTCCGAACCGTCGGTGAACCACTTGATTGTACTATCCCTAAGCAGTGGCTAAAGTGTGGAATCATTCCATTCAGCCTTGCAGCTTAAAGTAACTTTAAACTTTCTGGTGAAGTTTACTGTTTTGGTAATGCTGTCTCTTGGGAGGAGAATGGTATTAACCACTTGATTTTACCTTACATCTGCCACTCCCTTCTGCTGTGCTTTGGAGCAGTGCGTGTTTGGCTGCCTCCAGGATTTACCATCACACCAATAGTACGTTAGTCGCTTTGATTATGGTTTGCTGAATATGCTGCTTCCACCGCAGAATGGATTCCAACGTGAGATCAAGATATTTAATCATGTTGGTCATATCTACCTATCTGCTACCAAGGGTTAGGTTTCTGAGGCCGGACAGGGACCAACGTCTCATAAACGGAACGATGGTCGTCTTAGAGAAGTTGATGTTCAGCTCCACCCGACTGCACTATCCCTTTGCATTAAGTCTGCGACTTTTGTCCACGAACTAGTCTCTAACTATAATAACAATGTCATCAAAACTAGTAGGTCGTCCGCGACAAGGCTCCATAACAGGAAGGATAGCACTCCACCTAGTGGGCAGCTTCTTATAGTGCCAGAACGAATCCTGGTATCTCCTATTATAGTTTCTGCTAATCTGGTGCCCAGTACAGACTCTATCCACCTCCACACCGGTGCTGCTACATTTCTTTTCTCCAGTACCCGGGCTACGCTTTTGTGAGACGTGTTGTCAAGAGCATCTTTGATGTCAGAAAGGCGCACAACATTTCTTCCCCTCCTTCCAGCGAACTCTTTATCTCCGAAATTAACTGGTACTGAGCAGTATAAGTGGATCTGCCTGTTCGGTAAGGATGCTGGTTTACGTACATGGCTGCAATTTTCAGCGCCTTTGACCTTGTTTCATGTTCCACAATCTTTTCTATATTTTTTAGTAAAAAAGAAGTTGTACTAATTGGCTTGAAGGATTTTGCCAGTGAATTGTCCTTCCTTCCTTTATCTCGGATATAAAGATCATATTCGCAGTCATCCATATTTAAGGACATACTCCAGTGCGAGACTATACCTCATCAGTTGAACAAGATGTGGCAGTAGAAACTGCTCTCCGATATATATACAAGTATACTATATATAAATATGTATATTGCGAGTGTATAGTAAATATAAAATTTAATTAAATATTTATCTAACAACAAAATAGAAAATTTTTGTAATCTCTAACCTCCAATGTCTAACCCAACCATCAATCAAGCCCATCTAATTGAATTAATGCTGCTGTTTGGTAATTTAGCAGCCATCAATCACCGCTGTTATTGTCAATATGATATTGTTGAAGTCAAAAAGAAGCACAAAAACAAAAAAGTAGCAAAATCAACAACAACAACAACAACACAAACGAAAGAATACTTGAAGAACACGTTTACAAGCTAAGTTTCAACTTATGATTGCGCACTTATACGCCCATTAGCAGGCAACATGAGCAACAAAAGACACGCAACGCAACCTTAACACACACACTTGAGGATATCGGAAACAAACATTTTGCAAGCGCTTTGAAATTTAGCTAACCGCCATGCCTTGATTATTGCAGCCAGTTTGGCAGCGCCGTGCAGTGACACGCAAGGGTGAGCACGCACGGGCACACAGTTATGTTTATATATATATTTGTATATACATATACATATACGAATATGTATACAAGTATATATCCGGCATTATTGAGTGATGTATTTCTTACGGCTTCTTATAGGCGATGTGCTTCGTAAGGACTACAAAAGTTTTTTGGTTTTGGCTTTTGTGGCGGGCATTTATAACTTTTTGGCGTATTAAAATTAGATTAAGTTTAGGTAGTATGTATATAAAAAATTTTACCCTGAATAGGGTTTCCTAAGTTATCACGAAGTTTATAACACCCAGTAGGAAACGTCTAAGACTATAAAGTATATATATTCTGACAAAAAGCTATCCGCAAAATGTAAATAAAAAGCATAATATTTAATTATTCATCAATATTTCTTTTGTCGCCTTCAAAGTAATTCCCACCGGATGTAATACACTTATGCTAACGGTTTTTCCAGTCCGCGAAACACTTTTTAAGCAGTTTTTGGAATGGCCTTCAGCACCTTCAGCGAATTTCATTTTATTTCTTCGATCGACCGGAGACGGGTTCTTGGCTGGGACTTGCTGGGACTTATTTGCATGTCAAACGCATAAACTTATGTTTTCTTGGTAGTTATAATGCTCTCCATGTCCAAAGAGACCTGTCTACGGAATTCTTTTTGAAAAAAAAAATCCGCTTTGTCGGTCGGAGTCGAGCGAGAATGCATTTCATACCCAAAATATCTACCAAAATTATTCGAAAAAACGAACCGTATCCTTTACTTTTTTAATATTTTCATCAGTAGAAGCGGTTAAAGGTCGTTCAGAACGAGACAGGACTTCAACGATCTCCCGACCGTCTATATGTCTTTGAAGGCTTTGTACCACGCGATCCAGATCAGACCGCTATATCATATAACTGTCATACAAACTGAACGGACGAAAACAAAGTTCTGAAAAAGTGGGCATGGTCCCGCCCTTATTTTGTTTAATGTACATATCTCCGAAACCACTTAAGGCCAGGTTCCTCTAAACAATTTTGAAAAAATTTAAATTTTTTTTTCATAAATTGCTACTGTATACTCGTAGAAATAGTATAGAATTAGCCCCGAAAGTCAGCAAGACCGAGAAGCAGGTATAAAAGCCGGCCTCTCGAACGCCTTCGGTAGCGACAGCTATCCCGCGCCTTTGGTTTAAACTAATTTTTCTCCGAACTACGTTTTTTCGCATGGATGACACTCTTATTTCAAAACTATTGCACTTATCGATATGAACCAAACGGCATTTTACTCTGGCTATGGCATGAAGCAGAACCAGAAATATTCATTATTATTTAAAAAAAGCTATAAACAATTTAAAGTGAAAAAAAAATTCAAAAGTCCGCCATTTTGTTTTTTTCATTGAAAATGTTTCATTATGGACAGAGCATGAAACCGTTTTGTTTTTTGCTTTCAGATAATTCTTTTCCAAGAAAAAATGTCATCCATCTACGAATCGGATGAGTTTCAGCAGCCATTTTCAGGACCGCCAAAATGTTTTCAAGTAATTTAATATATGTACCTTCATATGTAAGAAAAATGATTACTCAACATGTTTCGTAATAAAAATAAAATGTATTGAAAAAAATACGTTTTTTAGAGGAACCTGGCCTTAAGCCACAATGCTCTTGTCAAATCCCTTCAGCATCCCTATCGACGCTGTTAAACTGAAACTTCGTCCGCTTCCCATATAACGGTACTGTTAAAAACTACTAAAGGAAAAAACTCAGGGAGCATTTGTTTAGTATGTCCCTTATCACACACGGCAACTTTAGTTGCGGCAACTCTTGGTTTGTAGGCGAGGGGGCGACGAGGAGAGGAGAATCGCGCCGAGTTTCCAGTGTTCAGCAACTCGCTTTGTGTTCTTATTCGTAACAGTTCGCTGCGACGTTTTTCGGCATTCGTGTCCTTTCTTTCGTAGTACATAGTTGCATTTGCGTATATTTTTTTGAAATTAATATTTTGAATATATTTAAAAAATTTAATATCATATTTGGTAAGTAATTTGCAAATATGTATACAGGTATACATAATATAATATAAATATTTTAGAAAATGGAGTATGACAAAAAAATCGAATTAATTAAAGATATTGTGAAATGTATGGAGAAAGCCATACAAGTTGGTTCATACGATAGTGAAAAGGGTGATATATGTGAAAGTCTGTCATATAATCTTTTTTTTAATTTTGAATTATCAATAAAATGTATTTCTTAATTGACAGAACTGATTAATATATGTGATAGAGCGGCCCAAATACCTATAAGGAAAAAGAAACGACAATGGGTTAAAGTAAAGAGTAGACAATGGGTTAAAGAAAGTGAAAGAGAATGAGAAAAAAACTTGAACAGAGTTGCGCAACACAAATTGCTCGTGTGAAGGTAATGGGCGACAGCAAAAGAGAATCGCCCGAGAATTAGCAACAAAAGTTGCTTCATGTAATAGCGCTCTATGTGGCATACACCAACCAGCACAATATTCATGCATCACACTATTTTTCCTACTTTCTTATACTTTTGGCATTCGTTAATGCTCATTTTGTTCAAACCAGATTAGTGATATAGCTGTTTACTCATTAAAATATTTTGGCATTTATTTTGGCATTCATTTTGGGCGGCATTCACAACTTCACAATGTCAAGCACGGCGTATGAGTAACGTTAGCGTAAGTTAATACTAACTGTCCATATGCAGTAATAAATACATAAATACCTGTATATATGTATGTATGTATGCGCTTGAAAATTGCGTTGCTTGTTAATGCACATCGTTCGCAGAAAGGTCAACACTTCACCAAAGCGCAGGTTCGCAATTATTTTGATTTTCTTCCTAATTAAGTACACCGATACTTTTCACCTTCACGGCTGCCTATTGACCTTGTAATATGAGGGAACGAATATGCAGTGGCACAAAATACATGAGCTAATTTGTAGTAATTATGTATGTATGTATATTCGCGATTTTTCTTGAACATATGTAAATATGAAAATCTCACTATGGCAATATTTATAATTTTATAAAAATAAATGAAATTGAACGTTGAATTATAATCATAGTATTATGTTGGAATGCGAATACTGACAATTTGAACTGTATATATAATAATTCATAGTGGATATTGTAGCGCTGTATTAGTCAATAATCTATACCAAATTTCATGAAGATATCTTGTCAAATAAACCAGTTTTGTATACAAGGACTTCAGTTTGATCGTTCAGTTTGTATGGCAGCTATATGCTATAACAGTCTGATCTGAATAATTTCTTTGAAGATTGTAGTGTTGTTTTGGAAAATAATCCATACTGAGTTTCATGAAGATATCTCCAAAAATCAAAAAGCTTTTCATACAAGAGCTTGAGTTTGATAGGTCAGTTTGTATGACAGCTATATGCTATAGCAGTCTAATCTGAACAATTTCTTCAGAGATTGTAGCGCTGTCTTGGTTGAAAATTCATACCGAATTTCATGAAGATATCCTGTCAAATAAACCAGTTTTCCATACAAGGACTTCAGTTTGATCGGTAAGTTTGTATGGCAGCTATATGCTATAGCAGTCTGATCTGAATAATTTCTTCAGAGATTATAGCGCTGTTTTGGTCAATAATTCGTATCGAATTTCATGAACATATCTCCTAAAATAAAAAAGTTCCCCATACAAGGACTTGATTATGATCGTCCAGTTTGTATGGCATCTATACGCTTTAGCAGTCTAATCTGAACAATTTCTTCAGAGATTGTAGCGCTGTCTTGGTGAATAGTATATACCAAATATCATGAAGATATCTTGCCAAAATAAAAAGTTTTCCTTACAAGGACTTGAGTTTGATCGGTCAGTTTGTATGGTAGCTATACTTGTATGATATAGTGGTCCAATATCAGCGATTCAAACAAATAAGCAGCTTTTTAGGGAGAAAATGGCGTGTACAAACTCCAGATCATTTTGTGTCTCACAAACTTCGTGGCAAACTTAATACACTCGCCTCGATTATAATTAAAAAAATCCTAAAATACCTTCCTTTCTCAACTTTAAAGTTCACAAAATTACAAAGAATTTTTAAGCGAATAAAAACACTTAAAAACGTCCAAAATCGTTCGAGCATTCCTTAAATTTCTTCAACTTTCGAATTATATAAAACCGCAAACAACACCAAACCAACCTTAATTTGAGCAAGTAAATTTCCTTCTCTTTTAAATTCTATAAAAATACAAGACGCGTCTCTTAATTTACCTCAATTGCTTGAGCACACACACACTTTTTCATAGTATTACTTATTTATTTTCATTTACTGCCTTGTTTGCCACTTAACTTTCGCCCGCAATCCCGTTAGCCATGGCAGTCATTCAGTACTCATTCAGGCATGCGATTTTAATCATCACAAAAAACAAAAACCAAATGCATAATAAGCGGCAAAAAGCATACTGTTAGTTCCGATGCTGATGTGCAATATGGCCACAGCCCACGACTATTTACAGTTATTTCTCTGAATGTTTTATATTTTTCAACTTATAATTTGTATAGCTGTATAATTAAGTTGAAATTCGATTTCTACGAAAAGCAACTAAAAATAAAATAAATCTATATTTAAAATTCATGAAGCAGAAATTCGCAAGAAAACGTTGGTGGCACGGTGAGGAAAAAAATAATAATTTTTTAAATTTCGCGCGAAAGCCCATTATTCGAAATTTCATTTCTAGGCTGTTATGATAGTTAGTGACATCTGTGCTAAATGTCACATCAAAATAATCATTAGAGTTTAGTACAGGCTTGTCTTTATGAAGTATATAAAGTGCATTCCACGAATTTTACCATGCGTGAAATAAGTCAACAAATATGTAAGTTCCATTAAATTGTTTGTGCCGAAACAAATTTCTGGTGCCGAAACATTGAGAATGTTAGAAGATACTATCGGTGATAATTGTTTGTCGCGGGCAAGTGTTTCTGATAGGTACAAATTATTTAAAGAGGGTCTTGAACGCGTTGACGAAGTAGCACATCCAGGACGACCATCAACATCAACTGATGATCAACACGTCAATAAAATAAAGGAATTGGTGCTTGAAAATCGACGATTAACAGTCAAAGATCTTACTGGCATCGTTGGAATATCGGAAGGATCAGTAAAAACCATTTTACAGGATCTGTTGGGTCTAAGGAGAGTGAAAATACAATTGGTTTCAAAATCACATTATTTTTTTTTTCGAAAAACAGCGTCGCGTTAATGTCTATGAAGCAATGCTTTCCGACTACCAGGATAACATGAGACATATTATTACAGGCAATGAGTCTTTGATCTATGCGTACGACCCGGAAAAAGATGATCAGTTGGTCGAATATCTTGGCACAGATGAGACAAAACCGAAAAAACCACGACAAAGCAAGTGAAAAATGAAGGTTATGTTGACAGCTTTCTTCGATTATCGAGGTGTGGTGCACTCCGACCAGCCAAACTGGCAACAAAGAATACTATTTGGGTATTAGGCGTCGTTTGCGCGAAGCCATTCGTGAAAAGAGGCCGAAATTATGAGCCGACAACTCTTGGTTTTTGCACCGTCGCATACTGCATTGATTCTTCGTCAGTTTTGCGCCAAAATTTCAATTAATATCGTACGGCAACCATCGTAATTGCCTGGCTTAGCTCCGTGTGACATCTGGCCATTCAGCAAACTCAAACCATTGCTCCGAGAGCCGCTTTGAGTCAATTGAAGACATTTAACGTGAATCGCTAAGCGCAAGGCTTCAATACACAATATTTTTGCGAATATTGGGGATTCAAATGATTTATTATGGAGTCTCATCATAATGCGTCGAAGAGGAAACTCGTGGCGGCTTTTTCTCTGATCACTTACCGATGAGGGATATATGGATGGGGAAGAGTCACTAGAGAAGAGGCGAAGTAACTTTTTGGTGGATAGGTTGAGGCTAAGGGGTAAGACTGGATGGGAAGTTTTCTATAAGGAGCTCTCCGTCAACCTTAGCTTTAGGCTATCAATCCGACAGCAGAGCGACAGTACTAGTGCAGAGCTCACTAACTGTACACTAAAAACTAATCAATCTAACTAATCTGTCCTAACTAGTAATAGCAAAAAGTTACCTCTTTATCAGACTCGTTTAAACCGATGACCAGCTTCTGCGCGACTGCGAGATCATTTTGGCCTAGAGTAGAACACAGGAGATCTACTGAACTACTTGTCCTTAGGAAAGTTTTGCGCTTGCCGCAATCGTAAGGGTTCTTACTGGACACTGTCGAATATACCCTTCTTAATATACCCACCTACTAAAAATCTTGTCGGATGCCAATTATCTAAGTTGTATGGACAAGGGTGTGATGGAAACACCCAGGCACTTTCTCCTCCACAGTTCAGCCTTTGCAAGACTGAGTTGAAACATCCCGGCAGTTTTACCTTCAGCGAGCCGGAAGACATAGCCGAAACCCGTTACCATGGCAGTCGGGTCTACGTAACCGGAACGAACTCGGATTTTTTATTCGGTCAAGGACTGTCAACTTGGCAGAATACGGCCAAAACGTGCATAAGCCGTTTCAACAAATTTATGATAGGCTCAAAGAACTTAGTCGATTTGTAACGGTCCTATGAACTATCACATAAGAGTTTTTAGGTACCACAACGACCGGCTGACCAAGTAAGGTTCCTGTTAGGATCGACCTCTTCTTCTAAGCTAACTAGAACTGGAGTCTCAGCATACAGGTCGCATGTTCTTTTTTCAGCTGATACCATTTCTTAGTGATAAATACCCTATATTGACCCCTGAAATTTAAAAGACTTGCTGATTAACGCCTGGTACCTTCTACTATTTCAAGAATTTCGCCATGAAAGGCTTGAAGCTCTGAATTGTAGTCGTTAGTTTACAACTATCTTCTGTACAGAATAAATCTCTCCTTATTCTCAAAAGTACTTCATGTTATGATATCTATCCACAATAACAAAATGAATATCCATCTGGCTGTCTCCGATTCGGGTGCACCTTTTTAAATTTTGTCTCTACTAGAGGCTTTAGACACGTGTATCGTATTAACTGAGCGGCTCCGCTCAGAAATCAAAACAATTAATAATAAGTCATCCTTTACAAACATAGCATATGTATGTATGTGTAGATGTATACTCGTAACTGCACAAAATTTCAAAAGGTGTATTTGCATAGTGGCTAATATAATAAAGTTGGCCAACACGTGAGAGTAAAAAACGATTCTTTTCTCCTTTACTAGCGCCCGACTATGTTCTATGTGTATGTACAAGGATGGTCGAAAAAATACTTAGCCTACAAAAGAAAAACCAAAATACTGGAGAAGCGGCGAATTATTTTGCAATATAGTGGTAATATTTATGGTTATTATGACGCTAGTTGGGTTACATCACAAAAAGGCAGATTCCACAATCTGCGCCAACTACCGTGGGATACCCCTTCTCAATATCGCATATAAGATTCTATCGAGCGTACTGCGTGAAAGACTGAAGCCCACTGTCAACAAACCGATTGGGCTTTATCAGTGTAGATTAACACCTATAAAATCTAGAATCGACCAGATTTTTGCCATGCGCCAAATCTTAGAAAAGACTCGAAAAAGGAAGATCGACATACACCACCTCTTCGACGATTTTAAAGCTGCCTTCGACAGCACTAAAAGGCCTCCATGCCGCTGTGTCTGAATTTTGAACCCCCCCACAAGGCAAACACGGCTGTGTACGCTGACGTTGAGCAACACCAAAAGCTCCGTCAGGATAGAGAAGAACCTCTCCGAGCCGTACAAGGCCAAGTGAGGATTCAGACAAGGAGACTCCCTGTCGTCCGACTTTTTCTATCTATTACTGGAAATAATAATACGAGCTGCAGAGCTAAGTAGAGAAGGTAGAATCTTCTATAAAAGTGTACAGCTGCTGGTGTACACCGATAATATTAATATCATTGGTCTCAACAACCGCGCCGTTAGCTCTGCTTTCCCCAGACTGGATAAGAAATCGAAGCGTATGCGTTTCGTTGAGAACGAGGAAAAGACGACATATCTTTTGCCATCAAACTAATAGTCTTCGAACTCGCGACTTGGTTCCAACGTCACTTTGAACTGACTATGGAATTAAGAAGCAAATTCTACAAATCACCCATCATTCCTGTCCTTATAAATGGTGCAGAAGTATGAGCGATGACAAGATCTGATGGGCCGGCATTACGAATTTTCCAAGAAAATTTATGGTGCTCGCATTGGCAACGGCGAATACCGCAGTCGACCGAACGATAAGCGGTACGAGATATACGACGACATTGACTTAGTTCAGAGAATGAAGAGACAGCAGCTACGCTGGCTAGAACATGTCGCCCGAATGGATGAAAACGTTTCAGCTCTGAGCAGTACCTGCGGGGGGAACTAGAGGAATAGGAAGATCTCCACTTTGTTGGAAAGGCCAGGACCTGACTATACTTGGAATCTCCAATTGACGTCAAACAGCGAACAGGAAGAATGACTGGCGCGCGAAGAAGGTAGACAGGACAAAGAGACTACGACAAGACTAACTCAGCGCATTTATTTCTATTTATTTTTGGCTTGCCGCTGCATACCAGCCGTGGTTTGCTAGTATTTTACAGAACATCCTAATGTCTGACCATTGCATTTGGGAGATGTTCGCTAATTTATGTAGGTCGATAGAAAGCCTTTGTCACTAAGAAAACGGATGATCCAAGTAGAGGTACTTTTTTCAATAGCCTTTTTTGACGAATCACGTGTGAGTCATGTCAAACTGTCATGCTATTTTTGTTCAGTATTGTTTGGCAATTCTTCAAAGAAAAACTTACGTCTGAACGCCCTTCACTCTAAAGGCTTTTGAAAAATTCCAAGAAGATCCGAGGTTTTCGAGCCAAATTTTATTCAACGTTGAGCAGCCGGAAGAGATTCAAGAGTTGAAAAAAAAAACGGTTTGGTGAGGTTTGTGGGCCGATAAAATCATCAATCTATATTTCTTTAAAAATGATGCCGATGAGGATGTAACCGTCAATAGCGACCGTTATGGCACCTTGATAACCTACCACTTGATGCCTGAAATTGAAGCTCGCGATGTGGGCGACATTTGGTTTCAACAAGACGGCACCACTTTCCACATATCGCATCTATCAATGAATTTATTGAGAGAACACTTTGGTGAGCAGAAAATTTGACGTTACGGGCCGATCGATTGGTCACCAAGATCGTGTGATATCACACCGTTAGACTTTTTGCTGTGAAGATATATAAAGTCTAAATTCTATGCGGACAATGCCGCTTCGATTCAGGTCTTGGAGCAAAACATCGCGCGTGTCACCCGCCAGTTACCAGTTTAATTGCTCGAGCGAATCATCGAAAATTCGACTCAACGAATGGACCATCTGAAGCGTAGCCGCGGCCTGCATTTGAAAGAGAGTTTCTTCAAAAATAAGAATGTTCTTTCGAATGCAAATAAATTCACAGACCTTGTCATTTTGAGTACTTACAACTTACACTGCAAATATTTGCAGATATTCTTCTATTGCATTTGAATGTTAAATCTACATTAAATGCAGATAATTAGTGAGCTCAACGCTTACGACTGTGTGGTGTGTAAACATAGCGGTATACACACACTATTTGCTATTGTTAGTACACTCGTTACGCTCGTTTACTTTTCCGTGTCACTACCGCCCACAACAGGTTTTCCTTACGGACAAACAAGCTACAAGTATACATGCATACATAGGATGTGTGAGTATATGTGTACACTGTGCTACGCAACTTTAACGACTACTGTCATTTCCGTCGCTTGCCAAGCTTCCTTTGAAGTGTAAATAACACCGCACACGCATACTTATGGCCACACTGCACACTGGATGAAAGCAGTGCGCAAGAATTGGAATAAACCATTCTTTTAAAGGGCGCAAACAAAACGAAACAAAAAAGTAAACAAACCATTAAAATATGAAGTATACTCTTCGCTACACGTTAGGAAGATAGTATAGGGGAGACTATGGACCCCCACAGTGGTATAGATGTAAGTATATACATGCATACATATATACATGTACATACATACATATGTGTATGTGTATAGACAATTGACGCTGACAGTTGGTCAACGCCAGCATTAATGACGTCATTGTCCATTGTGCAGTAAGATTCTCGATTGTTGTCGCTGCCGTCTCTTGCAGTTTTTCGTCGTTGGGCGTCGACTCTTTTATCAGCTGCGCAACAGCAGTTTCAGAAACATTAACAGTAGTGAGAAAATTGGAAGAAATATAGCAACAGCAATTATGCCAACAGAAGCAGAACAATAACAGCATTTTAAAGGCGCTGCGTGTTGCCAGAGAGTTATAGGTTAGAGAAATTGTAGAAAAGTGTGAGAAAAGCAGCAACAATATAAGGCACAAACCTAGTGTTACAAAAAAATACATAATGTTAAAATACATAAATGTTTAAAAAATTAGATATTAAAATAAAACTAGTTTATCAATTTAAAATATACATTGTGACAAAAAAGCAACCGGAAATTAAAAAAAAATTCCCAGGGTAAATGACATCTCAAAAAAAAAGTTTTTTTCACCAAGTTGGCAGGGCTGTTTTTAATTAATATGCCAAATATAAGTGCGATCAATTTGTTTACAGCATTTGTTCAAATCGGTACAACTCAGTAGGTAGTAATACGCATTGCTATTTTTAAAATGGACAAAAATATCGAAGACAGAATTTTTTCTGGTATTTCCAACCAAATTTGGTATACGCAATTGTTGCGAATGTTCGAAAAGGCTTACGGCTATTCAGTTTTATCAAAAACACAAGCCTACAAGTGGTAAAAAAAAACCTTAAATGACGGTCAAGAGATCGTCGAAAACATGCCTCGCTCCGGAAGGACTTTTGACCTCTTTAATTGATGAAAATATTAAAACAGTGAAGCATATGATAAAATCCTCAGGCAAGTGTTAGAGTTTCTCGCGATTCCGTTCGAATGATTTTGATGGATATTTTGGGTATGATACGCGTTCCTACTCGACTCGTCCCGACAAAGCTAATTTTTTTTTTTTTTTTTTCAAAAAAGATAGCGTAATTAGGTATCTTTGGACATGCTTAATCGCTTAATTCCATTTCCACATTTATGGAGAGGATTATAACTGCCGATGAGACATGGGTTTAGGAGTTTGACATGCAAACAAGTCAACAATCATCGGAATGGAGGGAAAACCCGAGCCGAAACCAAAAACACCCCAAAGCCGCTCAAAAATCAAGGTGATGCTCATTATTTTTACGATATTCGTGGTTAGGGGCATCATGAATTTTTACCGGAGGGACAGAAGGTCAATAAGGAGTTCTATTTGGCCATATTAAGGCGTTTTCGTGAGAACATCCGTCGAAAACCGCCGGAATTGTGGAAGAACCATTCATAGATTTTACGCTATGATAATGTGCCATCGCATCGAGCCACGATTATTACCAAATTAAAACCAAAAACGCAATGAATATCATCGATCAACCACCGTATTTCCAGATTTGGCCCAAACTGAAACTGCAGCTTCGTGGAACTCATTTTCAGTCGATCGAGAAGATAAAACAAAAGTGTTTCGAAAAATCTTTAGCATAAGTATATTATACATATATCTGGTGTGGATATCTTTGAAGAAGAAATTAAATATTTTTGGAGTCAAACACGAAATTCGACAGTGCTAACAAGTGACCCTGCACAACTGCAGTGATTCCGGCCTTAGCCGTGAATTAAACCTAAAACAAAATTATCAATAGAAGATATGGACGGTATGTACAATGATCTACGATCGAAAAAAATTAAAAATTAACAAAATGCAACATATTTAAAAAAAAAATTTTAACCCAAACTTGGAATTAGTCCATCATCCATATAATGATCAGAATTGATCCCGATAACTATTTCCTATCAATTATAGGCATCAAGGTCTAAATACATAGATACAAACGCATTTTTTAAGACCACAAAGACTCACAATATCGAACAGTGTGGGAATCTGGAGAACCGTTACAGTAAATTTATTAAACATGCAATATATATTTTAGTAAAATATTTTTCCCAAGTAACTATAAGAATTAAATTCTTTATCGCTCAATTATAAGAAATATAAATTCATGTACAAATTTTATATTTCAAAATACAAAATTTAAAAGACAAATTTTTCTAAAAATATTTATATGGCAACTATAGCGCATAGACTCACTCTCTTAGCACAACGCATAACAGCATTATTTAAAGTAAACGCAATACTCTTTAGAGCGTACGCATAACAGGTATTTCTCTTAATTCCTAATGCTAAGAGAGCTACTCACTAGCAATAATAAAATAAACCAGAATTGGGTGCACAAAAAGAAAACACACAGTTTCACCCAGTTTTCAATATGAAAAACATATATACATACATACATACACGTTTGCAATAAAAACAAAAGCAAAAGCGGTGGCTAAGGACAACAGCAAGTGAATACTCGTATGTCTAAAACTGGTGAGACGCCCAAAAATAGACACATGTTCATGAACTCGTGCTGTGGTTTAGTTTTGTGCTTTAATTTGATTTTACAAAATATAAAAGAAAAGAATTGCTGTAAACAAAGGTAAAATATTTTAAAAATAAATAAAATATAATATAAAAAAAATAAAATATATAAAAAAAATGTTCATGTTACATGTTCATGAACTCGTTCTTTGGTTCAGGTTTTTTTATTTAATTTGATATTTCAAAATATAAAAAAATAAATGCTATAAACAAAGATAAAATATTTTAAAAATAAATAAAATGTAATATAAAAAAAATAAAATATTTTAAATAATTAAATATTATATACGCAAATTTTATTTTTTATTAATAAAGTAATCGGCATATAATATATATTTGCATATGTAGGGATATTGCTTCTTTAAAATTTATTACATATTTGATTTATTTTTAAATTTTTACAAGCAAAAATTAATCTTGACATTTTTGTGTAAAAAACTTGACATAAAAACAAGTTGAAACATGTTTACACCTGCAGAACGTTCACTGAATTGCATTTGCAAGTTTATTACATACATATAATAACACATAAGGAAGAATTTTTATTAAAATTTAACGAATTTGGAAGCTTTATATTGGGTTTTTATGCCAAATTAACAACAACAAAAAATAAAAGCAAAAATTTCACTTAATAGCATTTTTGCGCAATAAACTTGGCTTTTTAAACAAATTGAAACATGTTTACACATGCATAATAATATTCAATGCTTTTTATTGGCTTTATATGCTAAATTAAGAACAACAAAAATATATTATAAATCAAACTTGCACAAAATATCCGCTATTTAAATAAATATATACATTTATACATATGTATGTACATATATATGTATATCTGTAACTATACATATATTTTCTTTAATTATATTGTTCTCCGCTTTTTATTTAAAATTGTAATTAATTTGCACTCACCTTAAAAGGCTTTTTGTTGTCTGTATCCATTTTCAACTTAATTTTTTAAGCGCTCAAATATATTTCTCAGCTTATGCTTATGCCAAAAGCACTTTTTTAAGTTTTTCACACCTTTTTTTAAATTGTTTTTAATGCACCTTCTTACACTTAGGCCACTACACTTGCTTTAATTGTTATATGTATGTATGTATATTTAATGCCAAACCGTTTGTTTATGCCTACACTTGAGTTTTGTTTTTGTTATGCAGCTAATTAGCGCTCCTGCAATCAACTATTGTTGCTGCTGCTTCTTCTTACACACAAAAGTGGAGCACACGTTGTTCGCACACAAATGCACTCGAAGCGTCTCGTCAGCGCCCAAATATTTCCATGCATACAATACAACAATAAACAGAAGCGATAAATAAAGCGATAAGCCAGTCACCAGTCAGTTGTTTATAATTTACCACAAGAACATAATAATAATATTAATAAAAGAATTGAAGGCGAAACAATGCTGGCAGCACGAAATTCCCGCACACTTGCCTTCCAGTGTCTACCAAACTGCGCGTATTCAACAAAACACAAAGAAAATCACTACAATGTTTATTTTGCTGATTTAATTTTTTTTTTTGCTGATTCAAAATATTTTTGTTTTTTAGCTAGCTACTTATTTATGTATGTATGTGTGTAATAATTTGAAATTAGCATCATACACATTTGGAATTTATGCACTT
This sequence comes from Bactrocera zonata, assembly GCA_037783105.1. Lineage (NCBI taxonomy): Eukaryota > Metazoa > Arthropoda > Insecta > Diptera > Tephritidae > Bactrocera > Bactrocera zonata. Next base: position 15,924 of record JBAWJQ010004639.1, on the reverse strand, counting down.
AAGTCACTTGGCAGCGAACTCACTGCAACCAGCAGTCACAGCTGAGTTTGCCAGCGCCCTTTGTTTTGTATACGTTTTTTCTGCTTTATTTTCCTTTTTTGTTTGACGTTTTCGTTTATTTTATTTCGTTGAACTGACGTTTTGCGCGCACCTTTTAAACCGTATACACACTGCTTGTAAGCACCGCCGGCGAATGACAGCGCTGCCACTGCTGATATGCCGTTTTATATACGCTGCTCGTCTCGGTTGTGCTGGCCTGGCACATTCGTGAAGCTGCTTACTTACACACGCTCCACGGCTCCACGTTCACGTTCGCGTAATTTTGCCCAGCAGACAGCACAGCGCCAACGAGAATGAAATGTACGAAAAAGCGTGCGTGCCATGCAACTGCTACGGAGTTGCATGCTGACTTTGTGACGTTTGTTCGCGCGTGTGTGTTTGTTTGCAGAGCATTTTAGTTACGTTCTCTTTGCGCTAAACTCCATCTCTTACCTGGCCACAGTACGTTATATTGCGCTCTTTTCGCTGCAAATGTAGCGCCAACTGCACAACACTTCTTCCCAAAACGAACACTATACATAAGTATTTTTTCTTTGTGTACTTTACGTTTGTGCTACAATAACGTAGCTCAACGTCATCGCGCTCTTAATTGCTGCTCCTTGTTGCTGAGTGTATAGTGTTGGTCATGTCGTCCGTGCGTCGTTCTGTTGGTTTGTCAGACTGTAATTTCCTTCGTTCATTGGCACATCCGCTCTAGTCGCAGCTTCTACTTGTACATTTGTATGCATGCATGTATTAGGGTGTGTCATATTTAGTAACGATATTCAGGTCACATTTAGGTTACTTTATAAGAAAAAGAGATATTTTTCGATTATATTTATTTTTTTTAAGGAGGTATTCTTCTCTAGAATTTTGAAAAATTCGATTTTTTTTCATATATTTAAAGTTTAGACTTTCAAAAATATGATCTTGGAAGGATTTTTCAAAATTCGACTAATTTTCGGAGATACAGCCGATTTTGTGAGGTGGCGTCCATGTTCACTAGAATTGTCTCCTAAACTTTAAACGCGTTTTTCTCGAAACTACTTTTTTCCACACTTTACCGGCATTATCTCAAGTTCTATACAACCGATTTACTTGAAATTTTGTGTGAACCTCCTTTATCGTTGTTACCAGCATCGTGTCAAATTTTTTGTTTTTAATATTTAAAAAAAATTCAGGAATTTCAAAGAAAAAAGCGAAAAAAATTATTTTTATTTTCAGACAGTCGCCATTTTTCAAAATGTTTTTTTCGTGTTCCCGGACTATAACAGCATCCTTACTGATTAAGAATTTCTTTTGATTTTTTTTTCAGACCACCAGGAGAGTCAGGATCAATGTCACCAGGATGCGCCATTTTTTTTTTACACCCGTCTCTCCCACCTCTAATTATTTTAATTTTTAATATTTTTTTGTAAATTTTTTTTCCGTATTCTTAAGATATCAATAAAAACCCCAAAAAAAATGGATAGTAAAAAAAAAATTTTTTTTTGTTTTTAATAAAATTTAAAAAACTGCCCAAAATTTGATTTCTAGAGTAGAATACCCCTTTAAATAACACAAGAACAAAAAGTAACTGAGTGTGAACACGAAGACCGTAGAGAGTCGATTCGACGCCGTTCGCAGCAACTCGGATTGACGTATGGAACGACTTGGCGCAACTACGTCGAGATCTTAAATTGAGAGCGTACAAAATACAGCTTGTACAGGAACTGAAGCCGCTCGACCTTCTCAAGCGATATCGCTTCGCTCTATGGACTTTTGAAAAGTTCCAAGAAGATCCGACTTTTTCGAGCCAAACTTTTTTTCAGCGAAGGGGTCCATTTCTGGATCAATGGGTACCTACGTATTTAGTAAAATTTCCTTGGAAAAAATAAAAATTCTTTAAAATGTCTTGTCAAGTAAAAATGTTTTCCATACAAGAACTTGATTTTGATCTCCCGTCGGTATTGCTGCTATCACATACGGTAGTGGCCCTAAATCGGCGATTCCGACAACTGAGCAGCTTATTGCGGAGAATAGAACAAATGCAAATTCAAATTGATTTCTCCAAAAAAAACTGACCGGTTCCGCATATATACAGACAATCAGACGGACAGACCGACATTGCTTAATCGACTCAGCTCGTCGAGCAGATACTAGGTTAAGTCATGTGTCTCTGAGATTTCCTTCTGACTATTAGAATGTTCGTGCTGAACTTAATATACTCGGCACCTTCAAATTTCTTAACCTTTTTTACTTGAAAAAAAGCTGCCTCAAACTGACACACCCTGATGTTCATCCATTGTCAGTGCTGTCGGCCCGTGTCTAATACACTTACACCAAAACTATTGTTGCTTTCTATTTACGTTCATTCCATGTCTGCTTTTGTTGTGCATCGGATTTAGATTTTGATTGCACACATATGCAGACATATCCCAAAGTACGTGAAGGCTTAAGAAACTTCGGCGTGGTTGGTGGCTACATTCTGTTTTCGTCAGCTGGGATTGTTGGGTGATGGAATGATAGAAGGTGATGATTTTACGAGTTGCCAGATGTATTGAGTTCACTGAATGATTTTTCGATTATGTCGAAATTTCCTTATTCAACAATTTTAGAATACTAGTGATTGGCTCAATCGAAAAGGTACCGTCAAACTGAAATAGAAAAAAGATTAAAATGTAAATCGTAAAATTGCTTCCGAAAATAAGTCATGGAGTCTAGTGAAAAGTTCGAACAGCAATTACCCTTATTCAAGTAAAAAATCGGGAATGGGTCTGGTAGAGAACGAAGGCAAGAAGACGGCTATAACCTCGTAAGCGGTTAAAGGTTCATTGGGTTTCTTAAGGACTTATGAGCTGCACTCTGTATGTGACTTACAAATAAGGGATCCTGTTAAAATATAAAAAAAAAATATATAAATATAATTCAAAACGTCTGGCAACTTCGAGAACCTCGACAATGGGCTCACGCCTCCTTCTCAATGTGGAGACTTGCTGTCAGCGTGTGTATATGTACAAGTATGTTTGCTAAAATGTTAGCTTCATTGAACCCGATGTCTATCTGACTGTCTGCCAGCTATGAAAATAGCAACACGAGCCATAAAAAGCAGCAGCCACTAGAAAAGCGACCGCAAAACATGGCGGCGGCAGCGGCAAAGGCGAAAAAACTCAAATATTGGCAATAAAAATAACAACATACAAATTAAAAATACCAATAAGTATCAAACCCAAACACTGACAGCAGCGCCGTTTCAGCTATAGTATACTTATAGGCGCAAACAGCCAGCTACCATGGCAATCACGTGAACAAAATGGATTAACAACAATACAAAAGCCTACAAACAACTGTTAACTAGAAGAGTAATGACAATAAAAATAACAACAACACACCAACGCATAGAGCTCGGCTAGGCAGACACAAAAACAAAACCAACAGCCACATATACAATGAGATGTATGTAAATTATGTGTGAGCGAATGTGCATAGCGCGACGGGGTATTTTCACGACGTTGGCAATAAAAATCAATGCGTTAAACCACAACGGCTATGAGCGACCAGCGCAGGCTGCGCCGACAAGGCTGCAGACAGCCTTATCAATAGGAGTAGGTAAGCGTGAGTGCAGAAGTAGGGAGGGCAGCGACTGGCGCATAGAAATGAGCATGGCTGGCGTGGATGCTGCAGGCGTTTAATAGGTGCAAACGTAGGTCACACTGAGCCCGTAGGCATATGCTTAAATGAATAACTTTTCGGCATGAGTACTGCTACAACTATTGATGGCTAGCCGACTTAATGTCCTTTCTAGAATTGCCCTAGATAGACTGTAGCTTTGCAAAAGTGCTTGGGATATAGTAAAACACACCCGTGAAAATGCACGCTTTTCTCTAGGCAACTGTGCTGGTTTTAGTTTGCATGGCCTCCTACAGACCATTGACTTCGAGAAATCCCGTTAACTTTGTCGATTGAAGGGTTATATCCAATTCTGATATTCAAAACAACGAATTTTTTGCGTATAAAACGAAATTTTCCATCGCGATCATTCCTTATAACCGGACGTCTCCCATACGTAGGTTACCTTTCATATATCGGATTTTGGACCCGAGTGTTGCAATCTGGAAATAGCCTACTATATCTCAGGCCCTAGACTACCGATGTCAACCAAAATCGGTGCATCACATTCTTCGGATATTCTTATGTGCAAAATGTGCATAGGAAAAATGATGGAAATCGTTCCACAACCACGCCTTCTTTCCGTATAACATAATTTTAGATTCCATCTGATTCTTGCACATTCCAGTATACAAATCACGTTGTGGTTTCTTCTTCATGGAGTGCGTTTTTTAACGTCACAGGTCCCAATTCCTACGCACAACCCTGGAGGGAGAGGGTTCGCTTCCTCACTTTAGCTCGCCGGATGTTCTTTGGTTACCCAGAAGATACCTGGCCTAAGACCGGAAGTCATGAGCTGCTTAAGCCGTTTGGAAAAGAATCGCTTCTAGCCACTCCGAAGATCATGGCGGTCAGAGTACATTCCTCACTTGCGTGAACTTTTACACATGATTCCATCCTCACTGTAAACTGACCAAAAAGACCAAAAGCTGCGTCAGGATCGGGAAGGACCTCGCTGTTTGATACCAAGCGAGGTTTCAGACAAGGCGACTGCCTATCGTGCGACTTCTTCAATCCACTACTCGAGTAGGCACAATCTTTTATAAGAGTGTACAGCTGAGGGCGTACGCCGATAATATTGATATCATTGGCCTCAACAACCGCGCCGTAAGTTCGGCTTTCTCCTGGCTGGATAAGGAAGCGAAGAAAGTGGGGCTGGTAGTGATCGAAAGAAAGACGATATTCTGCCATGAAATAAATAGTCCTAGCATTCGCGGCTTGGCTCTCACGTCACTGTTGACAGTCATAATTTCGAAGTCGGTGATAACGTAGACAACAACAACGACAGCGTCGAAATCCAACGCAAAATAACTCTTGCAAACAAGTAATTCTTCTGACTGAGTAGGCAATTGAGGAGTAAAGTCCTCTCTCGGCGACCAAAGACCAAATTCTACAAGCCACTCATCATCCCCGTCCTGCTATATGGTACAGAGGCATGGACAATGACAACAACTGATGAGTCGACGTTACGAGTTTTCGAGAGAAAGGTTCTGCGGAAAATTTATGTTCCTTGAAAATTGTCACCGCGTATACCGCAGTCGATGGAACGATGAGCTGTGCGAGATATACGGCGACATTGACATAGTTCAGTGAATTAAAAGACAGTGATTACGTTAGCTAGATCATGTCGTCGGAATGGATGAAAACAGTCCAGCTCTGAGAGTATTCGGCGCAGTACCCGTCGGTGAAAGCAGAGAAGGAGGAAGACCGCTCCGTTGGAAAGAACAGTTGGAGAAGGAGCCGGCTACACTTGGAATCTCCAATCCTCTATTACACTACTGTGCCCAAAAAAAATTTAAACCGCGCACGTCGAAGGATTTGGAGAATTATTTTTTTTTTTAAGTTGGTAGTACTGTCAGTCACATTTATGTCAAATTTCATGTCAAAATATTCATTAGTGCCTGAGATACGTGTCGTTTTGTGAGCTGCTAAAAGTGAGTTTTTCATTTTTTGCGATGTCGAAATTTGTTGAGCAAAGAATTTGCATTAAATTTTGTTTACGGAATCAATTTTTTGCTGCGGATACGTTGAGGATGGTGCAGAAAGCCTTTGGTGATGAGGCTATATCTAAAAAAATGTTTACAAGTGGTATAGTGAGTTCCAAGCCGGCCGTGAACGTGTCGAAGACGAAGAGCGTCCAGGGCGACCATCAACCTCAACCGACGAAGCTCACGTTCAACAAATCAAAGATTTGGTGTTGAAAAGCCGTCGATTAGCAATTAGAGACCTTGCTGATGAAGTTGGCATATCGAAAGGCTCAGCCAATACCATTTTGAAGGATGTTTTGGGCCTCAAGCGCGTCAAATCTTGACTGGTACCGAAAACATTGAATTTTGTGGAAAAAAGGCATCGCGTTGAAGTATGTGAAACGATGCTTTCCGACTACCAGGGTGTAATGAAATGCATTATGACTGGCGATGAGACTTGGATCTATGCTTACAACCCCGAAACAATCGATCAATCGAGCGAATATCGTGCCAAAAGAGAGCCGAGACCAAAAAAATCGCGCCAAAGTCGCTCAAAAGTCAAGGTCATGTTGACTGTTTTCTTCGATTATCGTGGTGCTGTGCATTATCAATTCCTTCCAACCGGTCAAACAGTCAACAAGGAATATTATTTGAACATTATGCGTCGTTTGCGTAACGCTATCCGCCTAAAAAGGCGGAATTGTGGAAAGACAATTCTTGGTTTTTACACCACGATAATGCACCATCCCATACTGCCCTCGTAATTCGTGATCATTTCGCCAAAAACTCAACCCATATCGTTCCGCGCCGTGCGACTTTTGGCTGTTCACCAAGCTCAAAAGACCTCTCCGGGGACACCGTTTTTATACGATAGAGAAGATTCAAGCCGCAGCGAAGACGGAACTGAAGGCCATCCCGGAAAGTGACTACAACCAGTGTTTCGAAAATTGGACAATCCGTTGGCATAAGTGCATTGCATCGGGAGGGGATTACTCTAAAGGGGATGAAATTGATTTGGAGGAATAAATAAAGAATTTTAAAAATAAATACAATGTCACCTTATTTTTTGGGCACAGTAGTATAGTACTTATCTTCGCATATGTTTCATATCTTTTTTTCATATTTTAAGTTATACAAAAATTTATATCTATGTATATAAATAAAAATGAATCGTCAAAATGTATGTACGCTCATAACTTTCATACCACTGAACCAAATTTGATAATTCTTTTTTTAAAATGTTCGTTGAGGTTCAGAGATGGTTTCTGCGGAAAAAAAATTTCGAATAATTGCCGGAAAACCCCTAAAAACAGCCCTTTTCTTTTTCTCATACAAACGAATGAATGTTAGTAGCGCTAAGAGAACGGCTGAACCAATATTGATGAAATTTTAAGAGGTTGTTCGTTGTGGATCAAGGAAGGTTTAGAAATAAAAATATCTTATACTTCTCATGAAAAGTCGGCAAATTGGATAATTCCAAAAAGTAACTTTTTTCCATAAACATTTTTTTTTTTTTTTTTCAAGTTTTGTTTGTTTTGTTTTTCAATATTTTGATTTGTAAATTATTTGAGTAGTTCAATTTCGGTCGCTTGCTTTTTTATTCCGGCTATTCAAAAAAAAATTGTTGAAAATTATTTAGTGAAAACTTTCAATAGCAATACTAGCAAAATATTTAAATATTTTGAAACGGACAGATGAATGAATTTTTGTTATTTATTATTACTTTTTTTGCAGTTTTATCAGGAAAAAATTTATAAATTTCTCTCCAGTTTCATTAAATAAGTGTGTTTAGCGGTTTATCGTGGTGATATTTATAAGAAAACTATTTACATTAATTAGTTACAGTTTTTTTGCAAAAGCAAAATAGTGTATTTTGTGTTGTGGAGGTTAATTGTCGTGTTATTTATTTAAAAGAAAATGCCACCAGTAAAGCGTCACAATATCGGTCGGCGTACGCGTAATGCAAGTCGAGTGTATAATCTTCGGAACAATGAGATCGATGAACAGCGTAGGCAGCGTTTGGAGGCAAATAGAGTGAGAATTTCAGAAGTGAGATCTACTACAACTACGGAAGATCCTATACCATCGACTTCATGCAGGAGGCCACAAAGCAGACGATCAACCGGTACAATTAATTATGAACGTTTGGCGTTTAGATATGAACCAACAGTCGATTATGCCGGCGATGAATCAGTCAATATTGGGACAATGACTTTTATTTGTCAATATTGCAATGCATTAAAGTTTCCACTAGAACCGTCAGGATTATGTTGTGCGAATGGAAAGGTCAAATTACCACAACTAACAACACCACCTGAACCATTGAATTCATTACTTTTAGGACACGAACCTCTATCAAAGCATTTTTTGCAGAATATTCAAAAGTATAACAGTCTGTTTCAAATGACATCATTTGGTGCAAACATAATTGAGGAACGGGGATTTAATCCAACTTTTAAGGTATTTATTTTCTTCTGTCACACACATCACATACAAACCTACATAACCATAGATGGGAAAAATCTATTGAGGCTAAAGCATACAATTTAAAAGATTTATTTCATTTGCAGTGTACCTATGTATGTATATGTAGATATGTATGTAGAATAATGCTGTTAGTTTGAGTCACATCTTGCAAGTTAAATTTGATCTGCTTTCCGTTATCCAAACAACCTATAAGTTGGCATATGTATGAAAGTCAGGTGACAATACTGTATTATTGCACCAACGCGCTGGTTTGATTACGGGGATTGAAAGTAGGGTACTCTTAAACTGCACAAAATGTTCACTTATGTTCAATATTACAGATTCAAGGACAAATTCACCACCGTGCAGGAGCATTGTTGCCATCAGTTGATGGCGAATACAAATATCTTCAGATTTATTTCCTTGGAAATTCTGAAACTGAAATAAATCATCGCTGTGGCATTAATCGAGCAACTAGGCGAGAGATCATTGTGCAACTGCAACAACTATTACATGAGCATAACCTATTGATTCAATTATTTAAAACAGCGTTAGAAATGATGCCATCAGATGATCATAAAATAGTAATCAGAGCAGACAAAAGACCTGCAGGTGAACATGAAAGACGCTTCAATGCACCTGTGTTAAACGAAGTTGCTATTGTGGTGGTTGGAGAGAATATGGACTCTCGAGACATTGTAATTCAACGGCGTGATGGTGGCAACCTTCAGCGTATTAGTGAAACACATCGTTCATATGATGCATTACAATACCCTCTATTATTTTGTAGAGGAGAGGATGGATATCATTTTTTAATCAAGATGATTAATCCAGCGACTGGTACGTATCAACGCAATAATAAATAGCAAATACATGCAAGTTTACTAAAAAAAAATCACTCATGTTAATAATTGAATGAATGTAAATTATTATGTTACAGGTCAAGAAACAAATAAAAAAGTTAGCTCAATGAATTTTTATGCATACCGTTTCATGATTCGTTTGAACGAGGATAACCACATTTTGAAGTGCCGCCGATTATTTCATCAGTTTGCTGTTGATATGTATGTTAAAGTTGAAACGGAACGTCTGACATATATACGATTAAACCAAATAAAATTACGATCGGAAGAATACATTCATTTGCGCGACGCCATAAACAGAGATGGAAATGGAAATAATATCGGTCGGCTAACGATTTTACCAGCAACGTATATAGGAAGCCCGAGACACATGCACGAATACGCGCAAGATGCTATGACCTACGTTCGCCAATACGGTCGACCAGATTTATTTATTACTTTCACGTGCAACCCAAAATGGATCGAAATAACAAATCAGTTATTACACGGTCAGTCATCAAGCGATCGTCACGACATAACAGCAAGAGTGTTCAAGCAGAAACTCAAATCGCTCATGGACTTCATTGTAAAATGTCATGTCTTCGGAGACGTACGATGTTGGATGTACTCTGTAGAATGGCAGAAGAGAGGACTACCTCATGCGCATATTCTCCTGTGGATGGTCGAAAAAATAAGACCAGATGAAATAGACTTAATCATTTGTGCAGAAATTCCTGATCCCGAAGTAGATCCACAATTGTATGAAGTAGTAAAGAAGAACATGATTCATGGACCGTGTGGCGAACACAATCATGAATCACCGTGTATGATCGACAACAAATGCTCAAAACGTTATCCGCGTGCTTTGTCGGCTGATACAATTACAGGCAATGATGGTTACCCTCTGTATCGTCGACGCTCTGTAGAAGATAACGGCAGAACAATAACCTTGCAAGTAAAAAATAAGGATGTGGTAGTTAATAACAGATGGGTTGTTCCGTACTCCCCGCTGCTCTCCAAAACCTTTAAAGCGCATTGCAATGTTGAATACTGCAATTCGGTGAAGTCAATAAAATATGTTTGCAAGTACGTCACCAAAGGAAACGACATGGCTGTATTTGGTATTGCAGATTATAATAACGATGAAGTTTCACAATATCAAATGGGAAGATATATTAGTAGCAATGAAGCGGTTTGGAGAATCTTTTCCTTTTCTATACACGAACGTCACCCCACCGTAGTCCATTTAGCAGTTCACCTGGAAAATGGACAAAGAGTTTATTTTACAACAGAAAACGCAGCGCAAAGAGCTGAGAGACCACCAGCGACAACGCTCACAAGTTTCTTCGAGACATGCGCAAGTGATCCATTTGCAAAAACATTGTTTTACTCGGAAATGCCAAAATATTTTACATGGAATGCATCATCCAAAATGTTCCAACGTAGGAAACAAGGACAGCCTGTACCGGGGTATGCAAATGTATATTCAACCGATGCTTTAGGGCGCATTTACACAGTTCATCCGAGAAATGACGAATGTTTTTACCTGCGTTTGTTATTAGTTAATGTTCGTGGACCAACCTCATTTCAATTTCTACGAACCGTCAATGGTGAATTGTGCACAACATATCGAGAAGCCTGTCAACGTTTACATTTACTGGAGGATGATATTCATTGGGATCACACACTCGCTGATGCTGTTATTTCATCTACTTCTCATCAGATTCGATCACTTTTTGCTATCATAATTTCAGCATGCTTTCCATCGAGTCCACAAAACTTGTGGAACAAATACAAAGACAATATGGCTGAAGACATTTTACATCAAATACGTGTAACAACGGCAAATCCCGATCTTGCAATTTGCACGGAAATACACAATAAGGTATTAATAACTTTAGAGGATTTGTGCGTGATGATATCCGGTAAGATGTTGCACGAATTAGGAATGCCTGCGCCTAATCGCCCTATGCACGATGCACTCAATCGTGAATTTGAACGAGAACGGCAATACGATAGAAATGCTTTAAGTCAATCCGTACAAAATACAATCCCACTTTTAAATCTGCAACAAAAAGCAGCATACGATACAATAATGAAATCAGTAAATGACGGCAATGGCGAATTCTTTTTTCTCGATGCACCAGGTGGAACTGGTAAAACATTTTTAATTTCATTAATTTTAGATACGATTCGGGCACAAAGTCAAATAGTACTGGCTGTAGCATCATCTGGGATAGCTGCTACATTATTAGAAGGTGGACGAACTGCACATTCTGCCCTGAAATTGCCACTGAATTTGCAAACATTGGATCAACCGACATGCAATATAACCAAAACATCTGCAATGGCAAAAGTGCTACAAAATTGTAGATTAATAATTTGGGATGAGTGTACGATGGCGCACAAACGAGCATTAGAGGCACTCGATAGAACATTAAGAGACTTGCGTGGCAATCAAAAACTCTTCGGAGGCGCGATGATTCTACTGGCTGGAGATTTTCGCCAAACGCTTCCAGTAATTCCCAGATCAACAGCTGCTGACGAAATAAATGCTTGCTTGAAAACATCATTTTTGTGGAAATACGTAAAAAATATCAAGTTAACAACGAATATGCGAGTGGTGTTACAACATGACGCATCGGCGGAAATCTTTTCGAAGGCATTATTAGACATGGGCAATGGAAAAATTCAAGCTGACACTAATACTGGCCTTATTTCCTTTCCCCCAAATTTTTGTCATTTTACAACGTCAAAGGAAGAATTAATATCAAAAGTTTTCCCAAGTATAGGTGTAAATTACAAAAACCATGCTTGGTTGAGCGAACGAGCCATTTTAGCAGCGAAAAATAAGGATGTAGATGATTTGAATATAAACACTCAGAGTCAAATTGATGGACAAGTGCATTCATTTAAGTCCATCGATTATGTTACCGATCCAAATGAAGTTGTCAATTATCCAACTGAATTCCTAAATTCTTTGGATTTGCCTGGATTACCGCCTCACAATTTACAGCTCAAAGTTGGCTCTGTAGTAATTATGCTACGAAATCTCTGTGTGGTGTGCCAAATAAAATAAAAACTATTAGAAATCGGGTAATAATTCAATTTGTGTATTTAAGGGTATAATACTTGCATGGGTATAGGGTGAGTTAGTATGTACAATTGTTTGATTATGTGTGTGCGTTTATACAATTATAACTTAACTCAAGGGCCACTTACAAGTATAAATATAATAAATATTTTAGATAAAACCTTTTTTGTTTCCCGCGTTGATATGCTGATGCTGCTACTTATGTTGTTGCTGCTGACTCTGCTGCTGTTGTTGCTGAGTGATGCTGCTGTTGTTTTGGCGCCGTATGTCCGTCCACTTTGGTGATTCGTTTTATTGTGTTTTTTCGTTTTGTTGGGTACTTCGCTGTTATGTTGGCGCTGTTGGGTGTTTTTTGCATTGTCCTCTAATTCGTATTTAGACGAGTTAGGAGGACAATGCAGGGATGTGTTCATTTGGTATGAACATCCCGGCCGCCTTGCAGTGTCTGCGAATAAAAAGATTTTTTAGATCTATTTTGAATTGGGTAAATGAGTATTGTTATCAACGGGTTGGAGGTATACTTTTGGGTTTAAATCGCACAAGCACCGGTTAGAGTCCAACCGAGTGCGGTGTTTTGTGCGATCACGGTGCTGTTATCGGGGTTGAATAGTCCGGGTTTCATCAATCTTGGGTAGATGTCAGCTCCCAGTTCCAACATGATTTTATCGTCTTTCCAGAATGTAGGGTCGGCTAGGACTAAGTGGTCGAACTTCTTAATGATTTCGCCACTTAAGTCACGATTATAGGGTCGGGTCGGTAAATCGTACGTCAATAGGCAGTTAACTTCGACATGCCAGTCGGAATCAGTTAACGATCCTATGACGACTTTACATATACGATGTGAGTCGAGGTACGTTTTTGGTAACCGCAATCTCTGCACCAGTTCTGATGCAATTACAGTCACTTTTCGGGTCGGGTTGACTATGGCTCGTATTTTGTTCCATTTGCCATCGTGTTTAATTTTGACCATGACTGTTGGTGTGAGGGTCGGCTTGGCCAGTAACGTGGGTAGATCCTCTTGTCTATGTAATTGTTCTTCGCCTTTTGCTGTTTTCTCTTGCTCTTTGCAGAACAGCCTGGGGTGTCCATGTAGGGTTGAATGGTGTTCCCCATTACACGTGGCACATCGTTTTTTACTTGTGCACTTTTGGGTGGAATGCGATCTGGCCAAGCAATTGACGCAGTACTTGTGTTTGTTAACTGCGTCAAACTTTTCATTGATGTTCATTTTGGTGAATTTTGAACAAGTTACCAGTCTATGGTCTTTTTTACATTTTGATGAACGGCTGATAGCACGCCGAGCCGTGCGATGAGTACTTCCCCGTTCTTCACGAATAGGGGAAAGGCTGATGGTACGTCGGGCCGTGCGATGCGTATTTCCACGCTCCTCTCGAATGGGGGAAAGGGTCGCTTTAAAGCGATGCAGGCGTCTTGCCAGGGTTCCTTCGTCGGAGAGTGGGCTGATACTACGGGTCACGCTAAGTGATCGCACAGTGAATGTGGGGCTGCTTTGGCGGCTGCAAATTGACTTCGTACTGCTTTGAGGGGCCATGTCACTATAAGGAAATAAGATTAATTATTTGGTAAAGTGACTATTTTGGTTATTGGGCGGGTAATTGTTCCCTGAGAGGTACGTATATCAACTACTCTTGCTTTATTGTCGGCACCGAGATATGTTTTTTCGATGCGACCAAGTCTCCACTCATTTGGGGGTAGAGTTTCTTGACGTATAACTACCATATCGTTAACGTCTATGTTGCGTTGAGGGTATTTCCACTTATATCTTTTGTGGAGTTCTTTCAAATATTCTTCTTTCCATCGTTTGCAGAAGTGTTGATGGAGTATCTTCAGTTTTTGCCATCTTTGTGCGGTGCTTAGATGTGCATCTTCTAAGTTGGGTTCTGCTGGGATTAATAAAGGGGTACCTATTAAGAAATGGCCTGGAGTTAAAGGTTCTAAATTTGTTGGGTCTTCACTTAATGGGCTTAAAGGGCGAGAATTCAAGCAACTTTCGATTCGGGTTAAAAGGGTAGCTAGTTCTTCGAAAGTGAATTTCTGGTTCTGAGACACCTTTTTCAAGTGGCTCTTTAAACTTTTCACTCCTGCTTCCCAGAGTCCACCCATGTGTGGAGCTCCTGGAGGGTTAAAGTGCCAGTTGATGTTTTGGTGTGCTTCGCTAGTTGTTAGTTGAGTTTTCAATGACTTCATGAATTCTCGCCGATCTTTAACTAAAAGTTTAGACGCTCCAGCGAAATTAGTACCATTGTCCGAATAGAGATCGGCGGGACATCCGCGCCTGGAAAAGAAACGTGCGAATGCGGCCATGAATGCGTTAGTGGTGAGATCACTTACTGGCTCTAAATGTATGGCTTTGGTTGCAAAACAAACAAATACGCATACATAGCCTTTTGTGATCAAACATGCTCTGCCGGTGTAATTTTTTATGTCATAAGGACCGGCGAAATCGATTCCTGTTGCTGCGAATGGACGGGTTAAGGTGGTACGTTCTGCGGGTAATGCTGCCATTATCTGAGTAGTGTTACGCTTTTTGTGCAAAACACAAGTTTTGCACTGATGAATGGTAGACTTGATGAGGGTTTTCAGCTTCGGTATCCAAAATTCCGAACGCATAAGTCGTAATACTAGTTGGTTGCCGCCATGAAGGGTTATTAAATGTGTAAATTGGGTGAGTAGTTTGGCTAATCGACTGCTATAGGGTAATATAATCGGATAACGCTCGTTGTATGATAATGCCGCTGAATTGCTCAACCGACCATTAACTCGCATTATTCCTTTGGGATCGATTAAAGGGTTTAGTGTTAAAATTGTACTTTTTTGGGTATGCTGATTTTTTGGGTTAAGGCTTCATACTCTTCCTGGAAATACTTCTTTTGGGATAAAATAATTAGCTTCGTGCGGGTAGTGTTGAACTCTTCTGGTGTTATTTCAAACGTTGTGTATGACTGCTGTGATTTATTGGGTGACGCATTCGAACAGAATCTGAACAAATATGCTACAACTCGAATGGCTTTGGGTAAGGAAGAGAATCTATCCAGGATATCCTCTTGTGTTGTGTTCACGAAGGTTCTGATTGGCCGGAGTTCCAGTGTTGTATCGCTTGATATTTTGGTAACTGGCCAGTGTTTCGGGTCGAGTGTTAGCCATTGGGGTCCGTGCCACCAGAGGTCATTGTTAACCATTTCCAGAGGTGTGCGTCCGCGAGTAGCTAGATCTGCCGGGTTGTCTTGACTTTCGACGTGAGTCCAATTTTCGGTTCCAACCTTTTCTGCGATTGTGGCAATTCGGTGGGATACAAAGGTTGTCCATGTGCATGGGGGTTTGCTAAGCCATGAAAGAACAATTGTGGAATCCGTCCAAAGGTGAGTACGGTATTGGGTTATACTTAGTTGGGGTAGGGTCGCATCCACTAGATTCGCCAGAAGAACAGCTCCACAAAGTTCTAGCCTTGGTAATGATATGGTTTTTATTGGGGCCACACGAGTCTTGGATACCAAAAGGGTTGTCCAGGTATTTGCGTTTGTAGAAACACTGATATATAGGGCTGCTGCGTAGGCTTTTTCAGATGCGTCAGAGAATCCATGAAAATTGATGATCGCGGATGTCGAAAAGTGGGTCCATCGAGGAATTTCAATAAGATTTAAGGAATCGTAGTCCTTTATGAATATTTTCCATCGATGGAGGGTTAAGGGTTTTAGCCTTTCATCCCAATCGGATTTATCCAGCCATATCTGTTGCATTATTATTTTAGCTGTGACTACAACGGGGCTGAGCCAACCAGCTGGGTCGAACAATTTAGCTATAATCGATAGTACTTCTCTTTTAGTATATGACATTTTATCCTGAATAG